>JXCR01143683.1:10867-40614 GCA_002079205.1 Phalaenopsis hybrid cultivar | reverse complement strand
ACACACACACACACAAATCGATTAAAATAGAATTTCTTACAAACAAAGCAAAAAAAAAAAAAAGTTGAAAAAATAATTTATAAAAGTTGGTAAGGACACCGACTCCCATGCAATTCATGATGTTTCCCAGCAACCCAAACCGAGTAATTACACCTAATTTAATTATTGCGTTTTTTTAAGGGCCGGGCTCAACTGCAACTCTGGATAAGGTCAAAATTAAACTAAAAGCGCCATCTTTTGTCAAACACAACAGTCCCAACTTTTGACAATGGCGCAGCTTGGAAAAAAAAAAGGACAATTACATTACCTAGCACAAATATTACTATTTATAAATTAAATATCTGTGATTTTTTTAACAAATTCATGCATTTAAGTGTGCCACGAATGTGATTTTGATAAAAATGAAAAATATGCGTTGGGTCTTTATCATGGCCTTTGATATTCGAGTGATACGTAATCGCCTAAAAAGAAAAAAAAAACAAATAAATAATGAAAACCACAACCAGTACAGTAAAAAACCTTCATGCTATTTATAAAATATAGATGGATAACATAAGAAAAGATAAGTATATCAGCTGCGGGCTACAATATCCCTCTTTACGGCATCTGCAGCCACTTCAGCCACCGCAAACCCACCACACTTTGATCCCTAACCCAATACCCATTAGTCATACATATATATAAAAGAAAGAGTGTTCTTTCACACGAAACACCACCTCTCCCCAAAAACAAAAAATAAAAGGAAAAAAAAAAACAAACCAAATAGAGGAACAAATCAGACGCGGAAGTTCTTGCCGGAAAAAGTCTGGCCGAACTGCCAATTGGCGGGGACGATGTTCCAGGAGGTGGAGCTCCGGCGATCGCTTCCGGTTATGTGGAAGGAGAGCGATTGGCCGACTAGAATAGCATTTGATTGCCAGTTCTGTCCCCAATTGCGGGTCATTGGCATCCACCCCGTGTTCGAGCCCTTCACGCTCGCGCTAACGNGGAAAAAGTCTGGCCGAACTGCCAATTGGCGGGGACGATGTTCCAGGAGGTGGAGCTCCGGTGATCGCTTCCGGTGATGTGGAAGGAGAGCGATTGGCCGACGAGGATAGCGTTTGATTGCCAGTTTTGTCCCCAATTGCGGGTCATTGGCATCCACCCCGTGTTCGAGCCCTTCACGCTCGCGCTAACANGGAAAAAGTCTGGCCGAACTGCCAATTGGCGGGGACGATGTTCCAGGAGGTGGAGCTCCGGTGATCGCTTCCAGTGATGTGGAAGGAGAGCGATTGGCCGACGAGGATAGCGTTTGATTGCCAGTTCTGTCCCCAATTGCGGGTCATTGGCATCCACCCCGTGTTCGAGCC
Organism: Phalaenopsis hybrid cultivar; assembly: GCA_002079205.1. Classification (NCBI taxonomy): domain Eukaryota; kingdom Viridiplantae; phylum Streptophyta; class Magnoliopsida; order Asparagales; family Orchidaceae; genus Phalaenopsis; species Phalaenopsis hybrid cultivar. Next base: position 39,265 of record JXCR01143683.1, on the reverse strand, counting down.
CTTAACGCTCGCGCTAACGATGTCACCGGCGCCAGCCACGTTCGTGATCAGCACCAGGTTGAAGTATCTGAACCCGTTTATGGTGAACCGGATCCCCCCGCTCTTCCGGCACGGCACCCTGCATCCCACCCAAATCATCAACTGGCATCATTGTGTAAATAATAAATAAAATAACATTATTTTACAAAATTTTCATGCATGCTGCAATTCTATATTATTTCTAGTCTCACACATTACTTTAAACATTTCAGCAAAATTAATTAATTCACAAAATAATATATATTTGGCATTTATTAATTATATTGAAAACTAAAATTTTTAGATATATATTGGCAGAGTGCAAAGTAAATGTAAAATGCTTGAAAATTTAAAAATATGTGCATTATTAAAAATTATTATTATTATTATTATTATTATTATGGAAAAGGAGGCACGCCCGATTATAATTAAATTCGAACAGTCCAAGGAATAAATAAAACGTGTGGGCCATGATGCTTCCTCAGTTCACGCGCTTCTTTCCGGACAAGCGGTTCCGAAGCGATGTGACCAAAATGCCCATAACCATTTTACAAATGACATCAGATAATAAAAATTAGCGGGGTAATTCAGTGTATAAAAATTAGCAAAACAATACCTATTTTTGCTTAGAGAATTAAACAGAAATTTATAGAAGCGATAAAAAGGTTAAAAAAATTTGACAACCGGGGGGTTACAAAGAAAATGCTATTAATACATTAGATGCAAAATTTTTCATTATGTTTTTCCATTTAACCACAATTTTTAAGTTCACTTAATTATTTGTTAATCAATCAATAGCAAGCCCCTCTATGAAGTAATTAAATCTAATTATTTAATGAATTAAATTAAAACCTCATCCCACGTGTAAATTTTTAGATTCCTATGTATTTAGAAGACTATACCACTCATCCAAACCGAAAATTATTTTGTCAGGACTCCTAATGTAAAGAATCATTCAAAACCCAATGAAATCACGTCATGTGGTGGTGATATATAAAAAAAATCAAACTGATAAAATAGGAGAATATTCATCCCATGTTATTTTGTGTTATTCATTGGACTCCGAATAGTTCTCTACATTAGGAGTCCTAAGAGAATAATTAATGCACAAAAAAATACTTAGATTTTTCACGGGAAAAATATACCGTATTTACTTTATTAATGAAAAAATTTTATATGATATTAGACAGATAAAAAACATGGTCATGTACAGAAAGATTATTATATTAAAAAAAAATACACAGATTGAATTTCAAAAGCAAATTTGAGCTTTTGGAAAAATAACAGGACTGAGTGTGAGAATTAAACAAAAATAACATCAAAATGGCTCAAATAGAAAGATTATAATTAAATATTTGCATCTTCTGTTGACCCACAAGTTCTGATAACGGCACTTCGAGCCTTTTTGGTCCTGTTTTAGCTTCACCCGTATTATATCTTATAAATCAATAATTTGCGTCAAAACAATTTCTTTAAAAGAATCCAAACGAAAAATAAATATATGTTCCGAATAAATACGAAAATAACCTTTCAATTAAGGCTAACAATTAATGGAGAAAATTGGGGGCGGGAATCCGGTCATTTCCAGTAATTATGAGCTTAGAACTTTCTGACGACTCCGTAACGTGCNTATATATATATATATATATATATATATATATATATATATATATATATATATATATATATATATATTTACACGAGACCCAAAAAACAGAGAAAATGGCGCTCACCGGCGGTAGGTAACTGGAACGATGCCGGCACGGTACTCGGCGATCTTAAGGAACATTGGCATGGCAAGATCAAAGTGGGGGCGGGGTGGATTGCACCATCCTCCATTATCAGAGGGCAGAGCATAGTTAGGCGGGCAGAAGTTAGTCGCCGTCACGAGAATGGAAGGGCTCCCTGGATGACACCATTGAGGATCATCAGCACACTTGATCTCGAAACAAGCCCCGCAGCTCTGGCCATTGTCGAACAATGCAGTGCTCAGCGCGGCCGTCTGCACACCGTATCCCTGGCTGTAAAGGTTCCCGTACCCACACGCCCCACCTGCATTCAAAATCCCCAAATATAAACCTGGATCTCATTGCAACAACAATGGTTCAAGAGTAAATGGCATGGGATTAACCAATGTGGGTTTACCCATGGTGCCGGAAGCATCGCTTCCACCGTAAAAGGTTGCGTGTGCCTGATTCCATGTACCGCCAACATAGACGCCGGGAATGCGGGCGGCCGCCGGCGAAACTATAGCTGTCAGAAAAATTCCGACGGCTACTGCGGAGGCGGCGGAGCTGAGGGGAGACATCTTAACTAAGAATAAGGAATAACGGCTAGGGAGAAAATGAGGGCNTGCGGGCGGCCGCCGGCGAAACTATAGCTGTCAGAAAAATTCCGACGGCTACTGCGGAGGCGGCGGAGCTGAAGGGAGACATCTTAACTAAGGATAAGGAATAACGGCTAGGGAGAAAATGCGGGCTGGAAGTGTGAGGAGGAAGGGCTACTTAAGGAGTGAGTTAGGGCAACACAGTGGCACTGGGTGTAATAAACGCAATTTTTTCACGGGAGGGGTAGGACAGGCGTTTTTTTTAAGGAAAATAAATGAATGAATAAAAACGATAAGTTGAATTTCCCGCGCGCGGGTTGCCTGTTGCCTATATTTACGAGAATGGCATTAAGGGCCTTTGTTCTTCTTCTACTTAGCGCCGTCCGATGCCGAAACTGCGGTCAGATTTGCAAGAAAATGGGATAACCCTGTAACGAGGGTAATGGTCGGGAGGGCGAAGCATGTTCGTAAATAATTCCAGACCGTGGGGGTAATACGGGTAGTCCAGTACTGTGTGATCATGAGGATGAGGCGCCGGGACGGAGGGGATAATGTGGAAAGGCGTGGGGAAGGATTTGAAATCGCTGCTTTGCTTCAATCTCAAGTTGTGCCGTTACGGACGGCCCAGATTCCACTACCTTTAATTTTTCGGTTTCTTTAAATTATATAATTTATTATAAAAGGATAAACTGTACCCGCTATGTCCGATTTTAAAAAAAAAAAATCTATTTTTTCTGTATATTTTTATAGACTAAATTCAAATCATTTATTNTTGCTTCAATCTCAAGTTGTGCCGTTACGGACGGCCCAGATTCCACGACCTTTAATTTTTCGGTTTCTTTAAATTATATAATTTATGATAAAAGGATAAACTGTACCCGCTATGCCGATTTTTTAAAAAAAAAAATCTATTTTTTCTGTATATTTTTATAGACTAAATTCAAATCATTTATCGGGCATAAGATCACATTTATAAAATATTTTAAAAGAAATACATTCATTTTAAAACTTTAAAGTAGTTTCTATAAATTATAAACTATTTTAAAACTTGTATTAACTTTCGAAATTTATAGAAGGTTAATATATTATATTAAATTTCTTGTTATGGGTGGTAAATTATAGAATATGTAGGTGAATTTAATTTATAATCCTTAAAAACAATCATTTATTCAAAATATCAATTTTTTTATTAATAATTTATTAATAATAATCACTTCCTCTAAGCATTAATTTTTTTATTAAAAAAATAATAATGATGTGTCATCAACTATTTTAATCAGTTATTTAAAATGAATCTTGAAATAAATTTACACGGATTTTGAGGTAATTTTGNATTAATAATTTATTAATAATAATCACTTCCTCTAAGCATTAATTTTTTTATTAAAAAAATAATAATGATGTGCCATCAACTATTTTAATCAGTTATTTAAAATGAATCTTGAAATAATTTACACGGATTTTGAGGTAATTTTAGTAAGAAATATTACAACTAAAATTATAAATCATCCACAGCTCTAATTTCGTAAAACTTAGAATCAAATTGTTCAGCTCGACGAGAGAAACATAATGATACAAAAATTGGGCTCAATTCGAGCCCAATCAAACTCATTGCAAGTCAATGAACCACATTTGAAAGATTTTGGGTTATTTGTTNGTTCAGCTCGACGAGAGAAACATAATGATACAAAAATTGGGCTCAATTCGAGCCCAATCAAACTCATTGCAAATCAATGAACCACATTTGAAAGATTTTGGGTTATTTGTTGGAGGAGGATCAAATGAACTCTAAATTTGACTTACATATAGTTAATCGAGCATCTCGACTAGAAAAAACATACGAAACAAAGATCACTCAATTTCGAGGTCATTATCACTATCTTATCATCAAAATATTTATATATGCTCAAGAGGAATCAATGTGGATCATTCGACTAAGTGGTTATAAAAGCTAGTGTCAATGGATCAAATTGCCTCCCTTATGAGCCTATAACTACACCCGCTCTCTTCACTTTAGGAGGTACTCGCGCTCCTTTTTATTCTAACTGAAAAAGAACATTTTAGCGTTTATCACTTTTCAATCCCCGTTTTAGGTCGCCCTCAATTGAAAAAAAAAAATAAATGTAAGAATGATAATGGACAAAAATTAAGAAGAAACAAAAAGAGTAACTACGGATTTTTTTATTATATGAAAGTCATTATAATATAAACCGGAGAAAAACACTCTAAAATAAATCTGACCATGCTTAACGAAAGAAAATATATAAGAAGGGTCCTAAAAAAAACATTTGTAACCAAATTAGAATACAAAATCAAATTTATTTTGTTATGACTACAATACAACATATCTTGAACATGTCGTACTGAAGAATAGGTGATAGCTCTTGACAACTACTTACAACCAGTGTATTTAGAATATGAAAATTTTCTCTATGCTTCTGAAGTTTTCTCTTTATATAATTTACAAATAAGTTCTATTGCTGATGTAAAATATTAAACCTAAAATAAGAAATGCACCACCAATTGGTGTGATAACAACTATGATATTGGTATCCAATTAATGTTTATGTAGTTCCCTACTACGACCAATGTGACCAACTATGATCTATGTGGCTCATTACTATTACAATTCCTAACAAATGCCTTCGTAGCAAACTAATGTTATTGCATCTCTTTACTACGAATTAAGATTCCAACTATGACCTATATGATTAACGTATATTATAGTGTTCAACTATAGCCTCTGCAGTCAACTGATGACATTACAACTTCCCANTCGTAGCAAACTAATGTTATTGCATCTCTTTACTACGAATTAAGATTCCAACTATGACCTATATGATTAACGGATATTATAGTGTTCAACTATAGCCTCTGCAATCAACTGATGACATTGCAACTTCCCGCCATGGCCTATGTGACTAACTACAACCTACGTGACTAATTGCTATTGTAGCTTTCAACTATGACCTATATTGTCAAATAACGCTCATACGAATGCTAACTATATTATATATGATCAACTATTACTACGACTATCAACTAGGGCCTACATGACCAACTACTAATACAACTTTCAACAACGACTTTTATGACAAAATAATATTATTACAACCATCGTCTACAATATTCGTGGTAAACTACTACCTTTTTAGCAACCATCTATAGTCTTTGCGGACGAATATTGCTACTATCATAAATAAAATATTTTGTTGTATCCTAATTATGGTTATTAAAGCTTAACTACTGCTGTACTTCTGTGATTATCACTATTATAGCACCATTTCTTTTTAGTTCAAGAGAAGAACAAACTTATGCATTTATATTTGCATAGTAAATTATTTTGACTGGGCTAGAATCGTAATTTTTTTCTTACTCTAAAATTTTTTCATATAAAAAATCGCGGCGTTTCCTCTTCGTACTTCCTATTATTTGTGCATATATTGCATCATCATATAGTATAAAGTTATTAAATTATCACTCGCCATTCGGCGTAATTTAGTTTAATAGAATTTAAATTTTAAAATTTTATTGGGGCAAATTTGAAATTAAGACTTTTCGGGAAAAAAGAAATAAAACTATTCTATGATTTATTGCTTGATAAATTATAATTTTAAATTTTCTTAATCATACTGCAGAAAATAAATCTCCTAATTTCGAGCCGGACAGGCGCTTATTCTAGAAAACAACTTCAATTGTGGGCCCATTCCGACCCGTAATCATGGGTCCGCAGATCACGGAACCGAGCCACACCGGTCCGTGGGGTCCATCTTGAGAAACCAACTTCTCAACCCAGAGGCCCGCCAACGCCAACCATATCGTCCCCACCAGTAAAGCCGGTGGGCCGATTTATAACGACACCCTTGACGGAGACCCCAAAGCTGACCTACTTACATTAATGGGGCCCACATCTTCACTTTTCTACTTATCCGTTTTAACAACGTCAGCGAGCACGTTGAAACAACCTCATTAAGAAGTCAACGAACACGTGGAGAGTGATGTGTGGAGTGTAAACGACAGCCTGTGAGAGACAGAGCGGGAGCGGTGGAGGCGTGAGTCGCCGGTGGGCTATCGCGGTCGCCGAGATTTAGGTTCTTTCCACGTGGCGCCATTTAAGGGCTTAATTGGTCAAACCAGTTCAGGGCAGCGGATCGGTTGCTCGATACCGGTAATTAGGAAGGATTTTAATGAACCGATACGACGGAAAGTAATCTGAGTGGCGTCCAGCTGGTCATGGAAAGTCGTGCTTAAACACATCATGGACGCTGCATGTATCATAAAGCATGTTTATAGTGTTGATTGTCGGATTTAAGCGAGTTTAGGCTCTTTAAAAAATATTTTGTTCATGTTTTGTTTATTTATATTACGAGCTTAACAAATGTATTGGTGTTGGGCTTGTTTGCTTAATGAGTCTGACAGGAGCTGTTGGCAAACAACAAATTATTTAAATAGCCCTAATCACTCAGCCTATGAGTGCGGTTTAAATCTTCTTACTTATATTAAAATATTCATTTAAATAAAATTTTATATATTTTAAATTTATTTTTTAGTTAATAATTTTAATTGATTATAAATTTTTGTGGCCTTCTAATCAATTAAATTATTTAAAAAAATATTCATCAATCACACACACACACACACACACACACACACACACATATATATATATATAATGTAATTATTTCGAGTCAAAATGAATCAAACAAGAATAAATAAATTTTTTTTTCATGTCCGGCTCGTATATATACCCAACATAAAAAAATTGTTTGTGTTCAGCTCATTTGTTTAGTGAACAAATAAAAAACAAGCTATTTGAAGAGCCAAACATAAAATATTCACGAATAACGAGCTGGTTTGACAACTCTATTTGAGAAAACTCTCCTCCCAGTAAATTTTTACTAAAATTTTCAATTTCATAAGTTACATTAAAAATTTTGGAAATTTACATAATATCACATGATTCTTCTAAATTTACATATCTAACATCTAAAACTTGATATTTATATTTGATACGTAATCAATACATATTCTGTCTTCCAACATGAATATTGCGGTGTGATGCATTTTGTAAAAATTTTTTGAGCAAAAAATATTTAAACTTTGATCAAAAGCCATCTAAAACTTCAATTTCAGTAAGCTTTCAGTCAAACAGACCTGCTCGACAAGATGAACATAATAATACTAAAATTAGTTCAATTTTAATCAAGACAAGCCCAGATCAAGCCATTAACTCACTTTTGGAAACTTTTAACGCATAATTGAAAGGCCAAATAGATTATAAATCAGACGTGCTTTTAGTCAAATCAAATGTCTCGATAAGACAAATCCAACAAGCTTAAGATCACTAAATTCCAACATCATTAAGGCGCTTAAAGGTCAACTGGATGGCATCAGATCTAGAAAACCTCTCTAGGCCTTCAATGGATTGGTCCAGATTTGTTCTCTTAATTGTAACTCTATTAATAAAGCCTTATCTTTATTTTGAAAAGAAATTAAGACCATGAGCCCGAAGAAGACTATAACTTAGTATTGAGTTGAAGTCTTGCATTGCTCCTGCATCACAAATTTGGTGAGCTTCCTACTTTGGTTGTTGCCACTGTCGCCCAACTCTAATCGTCGTCACCGTCATCTTCGACCAACTGACCTTTGTCGACTCCAACAGAACCGGCTACCACTTTCGACAAACTCCGGTCGCCACCGGTTAGTCACCGTCAACCACCACTTGCCGGCCACCATCTACCATCATTGGTCGTCCTCTATTGTCAACCACCATCAAACGCTTCTTGTTCATTGCAGCAAAGTCCCTTATAGTCACAATTTACACTATGAAATTCCAACGTAAGTTGCAGAACAGTGAATCATCTGACGAAGCAATATGTCCTCTAGTGAATACGATGCAATGATGCTTCCCGGAGATGGCGTATTAATGCATCCCGAGTACGGTGTGACAATAGCCGGATGATACTGTAGACTTCCCTACAGACTTACACATTTATTTTTATTTCTTAATTCTAATTATGTCAATCAATATTTATTTATTTGACATGATTTAAGAAAGCTTATTTATGACTTGCTTATTTTTTTTTCATAGTTGGTGTGAAGTAGTTAGACATTAGTTCCATATATATATATATATATGCATTCATTTGGTTTTTCATTTAAGCTTATAAACAAATTATTAATATGGCAATCACATGGGAGCTCATTTAATATCATATGATTTTAGTAAATCTTAATCATGATTTGCTTATCCTGCTGCTTAACTGGCGTCAAGTAGTTAGACATTAATACTAAATTCACTAATTTGCTAATTCATTTAATCTTATACACCAACTTATTAACATGTCAACCACATGAGGGCTCATCTAACACTTACTCATTAATGTGTATTTCTCGTTTAAATGCTCATTCAACTAATTTTGGGAAGCCCAAACTCGAGCAAATTTGGTCATTGACAATCACACAGAGGAGATATGTGAATGCTTTGCCAAAGATGAACCAAAATTGGTTTGCTTGTAGTATTATTAAGCCAATCTCCAATCTAAGATGTACACGAGTCAAATCAGCTTAACCTTGCTTATAGTACATTAAAACGATTAAATTATTATTTCATTTAACTTGTAAATGATGACTTCAAAGTCAAATAAGTTTAAAATGATTGTGTGACTTTACTATTCACAAATCCAATTGCTATAGTAACTAGTATGTCTAAACATGATAAAAATTAGTTTGCATAATTTCGGTTGGGTGAGTTAGCATGAACCAGTTTAGCTTTATTTGATTGACCTTTCATACATGTAACTCTATATGGAGAAGGCCAGAAGTGATGACCTCCTTAGATCCCTTGTTTTTGCCTTTAGAGGGAGCTGAAAGGGAGTTTCAAGTATGATCATTCATAAATATAATGTTAATGGCCTTAATCCTTACCAGTGTACCTTTATACACACACACATTATAAAAAACTTCTGATTCTTTTAGAATTATTATAACATCTATTATACATTATTTCTAAGCCTTTTCTAACAAAATGCTCTTCTTGAAGAGGAAATTTAACCATATAAAAATAGGACATCGTTATCATCATTTTCAAGCGACCTCAAATTTTTGATAGAAATCTTCTTGAAACTACTACATCAATCTAAGTATGAAAACTTTTATATGTTACCATCGATACATTTGTTTTGTTGAGATGTATAACATATATTTAGATCGATAGTCATATATATATCAAATGTTAATCACAACCATGCCATTATCACTAATTTCCGCTTGCTTCCTAGCTAATGTCTGGCACCATTTGTTAATCACTCAATTGAAAGACAACATTCAATCATCTTTTTAGTACATCAATTGGGATTTTGTTTTCTTTAATGGTAAGAAAGATTATAGATTGTTTTTCTTTTGGTTTGAAATAAATAACCGCCTTTCTCGTAATCACTTAGTAAGACGAGGTTTATCAAGCTTAAAATGCTTCTACAAAAATTTATTCTCATGCATTACATGGAAATCTTTTGCAACATAAAACAGATGATACATTATAATTTTTTCATGTTTGCAAAAATTATTTGAGGTCCTGCTTAAAAAAATTGTGCATACTTTATAGTATCTCGAAGCTTAAAACCTTAAAAGCAAAGTGAATTGGTTAAATAAATAAATAGATAAAAGCTTGTGAACTCTTTCATCAGCATGCTCCTGAGCGGCTGCATTATACGGCCGCATCATGATGACAACCCCAAGACAAATAAGGATTACTTTACGTGCCCTTTAAAACTATGCAAAATAATAGTTGTTTTTAAATCAACTACCTAGGAAGAAACCAACCACTCAACATGATTATGAAAGTATGGTACATGTCATAAGTGCCGTCCATTAAGAATTCATCTGAAATTATATAATATAGTATTCATGTAAATATAGTACAATTTTTTTATATCTAGCATTTAAACTTTCATAATGATATGCATATTACTCAAATACTAAACACACATCATAAAATCATCATTACTAACTTTCTAGATGTGACATACACATTTTAATGCAAAAAATTATGATACTAAAGTCCTATAAATGCAAATATAAGGTTTAATTCTTAGATATGTTCATCATTTTGAGGAAGTGGTTGAGTTGTATAACTAACTTGTGACATCTTGTTGTCAACCTGTAATCTTGCGAAGTGAATGTTAATCTTTTTCATATAAGTTTGTTTCATTATCTGTGTATTTGTGTATGCATAGTTTGTTGTTGTCTTGCACATTGTTCCTAGTATCAACGTTCATGTAAGTTTAGGGATTTGTTCCTTTTTGTTATGCACTGAATTTCCATTTAACTAAAGAGCATTCGACTGTCCAAGGAGCAATCTTGAAACTTTCAATGGGTCATTTGGTTATTCCAACCCAAGGTAGGTTGCTCAACCGTACTTTTTTACTTTTACAGAATCTAAGAAGTAATGTTATTGCACCGACGAGCACATGATTTGAGTCATTTATTTTTACAATATTTGCAATGATGAACTTTCTAAATTATTGCAACTATCATCATCATTTCAAAAATTCATTACACTCATAATTATTATATAAGGTACAATGAATTGGTCAAATCCTCTATTAAATGATGATGTTTTCATGATTATTCTTTAGGTTTTTTATAGTAATATCCTCTATTAAATGGTTTTTTAATAGCACATGAATTAAATGGTTTTTGCAAAATATCTTAAGACTAATGCAAATATATTTTTGTAATTTAAAAATTGTAACTATTTTACAACTCACCACACTTAAGGGTTTTATTATTTTTGTTTAACTTTTAATGTTGAGTGAATCAAAGTAGGCAACATAATAGGTTATGCATCTCCTTCAGGATGAAAACTTAAAGAATTTATTTATAAGGCCAATTTAGATGAAAGGGCAGAGCTCACTTCCATGAGGAAATGGTTCTCACAAGACAAATCATCAACTTTTATGCAATTGTGAGTACCCAAAGCACATGAAATAAAAACATGAAGGTTATGCATGTGCTATGATGATGTTTTCATGATTATTCTTTAGGTTTTTTTATAGAAATGGTTCTCATATGAAAGAGGGAAACCGAGTAGGACTATCATCTCTTAAATATGAAATTTACACTATTTTTCCATCCATTATTTCATCTCCTCTTGCCTCAAAATGGGTGAGCCTATTTCTCTTCCATCATATTAAGGAATCTCTCAACCCTTCCACATTGGCCCCTTACAAAGATTTAGCTCTCCTTCTTTAAAATTTGACACATTGAGCACTCAATGATACAAAGATCATATTTTGTCGGAAGGATGACCTCGATGTCATGCAAGATAAAATAAGGTGTCTGCCTCATAATGGTAGATGTTGTTGTGTGGAGCAGCCAAAACAAGGAGAGAAGTACCTTAACCCACTTTTCTTTGGCACACTTGACTTCTTTCTCAAGAGATTGAGAACAAGCTCATTCACAAAATTAACATATTTCTTGCTTTCAGAATGATTTACCTATGAGATTATTAGGTTGATTTCTTGATTTTGGCATAAGTCTTTGATTGTCTTATAAACAAATTTAGGGGCTGCTATTTGTAACTATTATCTAGGGCAAATTAAATCTGCAAATGATGTCACTTTATATAAAGTTTTGAATAATGACTATGACTACCTTGGAGAGTTCCTTGGCTTTGATCCATTTCGAGNTTAATCTTTTTCATATAAGTTTGTTTCATTATCTGTGTATTTGTGTATGCATAGTTTGTTGTTGTCTTGCACCTTGTTCTTAGTATCAACGTTCATGTAAGTTTAGGGATTTGTTCCATTTTGTTATGCGCTGAATTTCCATTTAACTAAAAAGCATTCGACTGTCCAAGGAGCAATCTTGAGACTTTCAATGGGTCATTTGGTTATTCCGACCCAAGGTAGGTTGCTCAACCGTACTTTTCTACTTTTACAGAATCTAAGAAGTAATGTTATTGCACTGACGAGCACATGATTTGAGTCATTTATTTTTACAATATTTGCAATGATGAACTTTCTAAATTATTGCAACTATCATCATCATTTCCAAAAGTCATTACACTCATCATTATTATATAAGGTACAATGAAATGGTCAAATCCTCTATTAAATGATGATGTTTTCATGATTATTCTTTAGGTTTTTTATAGTAATATCCTCTATTAAATGGTTTTTTAATAGCACACGAAATAAATGGTTTTTGCAAAATATCCTAAGACTAATGCAATTATATTTTTGTAATTTAAAAATTGTAACTATTTTACAACTCACCACACTTAAGGGTTTTATTATTTTTGTTTAACTTTTAATGTTGAGTGAATCAAAGTAGGCAACATAATAGGTTATGCATGTCCTTCAGGATGAAAACTTAAAGAATTTATTTATAAGGCCAATTTAGATGTAAGGGCAGAGCTCACTTCCATGAGGAAATGGTTCTCACAAGACAAATCATCAACTTTTATGCAATTGTGAGTACCCAAAGCACATGAAATAAAAACATGAAGGTTATGCATGTGCTATGATGATGTTTTCATGATTATTCTTTAGGTTTTTTTATAGAAATGGTTCTCATATGAAAGAGGGAAACTGAGTAGGACTATCGTCTCTTAAATATGAAATTTACACTATTTTTCCATCCATTATTTCATCTCCTCTTGCCTCAGAATGGGTGAGCCTATTTCTCTTCCATCATATTAAGGAATCTCTCAACCCTTCCACATTGGCCCCTTACAAAGATTTAGCTCTCCTTCTTTAAAATTTGACACATTGAGCACTCAATGATACAAAGATCATATTTTGTCGGAAGGATGACCTCGATGTCATGCAAGATAAAATAAGGTGTCTGCCTCATAATGGTAGATGTTGTTGTGTGGAGCAGCCAAAACAAGGAGAGAAGTACCTTAACCCACTTTTCTTTGGCACACTTGACTTCTTTCTCAAGAGATTGAGAACAAGCTCATTCACAAAATTAACATATTTCTTGCTTTCAGAATGATTTACCTATGAGATTAATAGGTTGATTTCTTGATTTTGGCATAAGTCTTTGATTGTCTTATAAACAAATGTAGGGGCTGCTATTTGTAACTATTATCTATAGCAAATTAAATCTGCAAATGATGTCACTTTATATAAAGTTTTGAATAATGGCTATGACTACCTTGGAGAGTTCCTTGGCTTTGATCCATTTCGAGAAATTTGTTAACTATGACCAAGATGAATTTTTTTATCTCTTTCCTAGAGGGAAAGGGCGGAGGAAGTCCATTCTTGAGATCACAAGAGGCCATAGGATTGAGATTGGTTTGTGCTTATGCAATCATTGGTGCATTCATGTCAAACTTCTGGCATTGTTTTCATCTCTTGAAGAAATCTTCCACATCCCATCAATGTGGTTGGTAAAAATAGCCTTACTTGTTCACCAGGAAACCAAAGACTTTGTCTAAGTGCACCTAAAATAGACACTTAAGTTGATTTAGCTTCATTTAAACTTACTGAGTTGCAATTGTCTCTCTAAAATCCTGAAGTCTTCTATGGGATTTTTCCTTTCTACCAATACATGATTGACATAGAATTAAATATTATTTCCCTTTTAATTTTTAAAAATTACATCTATTAGGCTTTGATATATGGCTCTAACATTTCTTCAGCCAAACAATATCACATTTTAATAATACAACTCAACACTAATAATGAACTATTTTTTCCACTATATTTACGTCGCATCTTACTCTATTGATAGTTGAAAACTCATCATTGTGTGCTCGACAATTGATTCCATCAAACTATCAATTCTTAGTAGTGAATAATAGTCTTTGGGCAAATGACATTTAGATTTGTGTGTAGTTTTAATTTTTAACACAATATGGGGAGTGTCTTTATAAAACTATACAAATTCAAATATTTAATTATTTAAATAACTAAACTTGACAACAAAAGTAATATATTATCTCAAGGTTTGATGAAATTTTGGAAATTTGGAAATGGTATATGAATAAAACCAAAAAGTGTTTTCTTTATCTAATCTAAAGATTAAATAGAATTTAGATTAACTGTGGGGTCTTAAACTTCCTATTAGGGCAAGCCCACTTAATTAACTACATCTTAAGAAATAGAAGTTACTTGAAAAAACTCTTGATTAACGCTGTGGTTTTATCATTAAGAAAATTTTAAGTTTAGATTTCTATAATTAATTATTAGGAATTTCAAATGAGAAATTTTTAAAAGTGAAATAATTATTAAAGGAAACCAAAGGAGAAAGAGTGAGATTTATTGAAGATACANGAGAAATTTTTAAAAGTGAAATAATTATTAAAGGAAACCAAAGGAGAAAGAGTGAGATATATTGAAGATACTAATAAACATAGTGAAACCTCAACTATCCTATTGTTTGGCTTTAATGATTTTGAAAGAAATTTATTTGATGTTTCATCTTGACATTTTATTAGAAAGTTTGGACTTAAATCACACAATATTTGATTGTGAGAAAGCCCANACTATCCTATTGTTTGGCTTTAATGATTTTGAAAGAAATTTATTTGATGTTTCATCTTGACATTTTATTAGAGAGTTTGGACTTAAATCACACAATATTTGATTGTGAGAAAGCCCGGGTTGGTCAGGATTTATGTCGCAATTAGACGAGTAACCTCAAAATCCTAAAGCTAAGGCAAAGTTCACTGAAATAAATGAAACTTCAGAACCCTAATCTAAAGGAAAATAATGAACACGAGCAAACAAAATACAACGGACTTACAACCCTATATGGAAAGAACTTCTATCTAAACCACATAATTATAGTGAAAACCATGTAAGCCGCTCATATTGAATGCAATCTAGGGCNCAAAATCCTAAAGCTAAGGCAAAGTTCACTGAAATAAATGAAACTTCAGAACCCTAATCTAAAGGAAAATAAAGAACACGAGCAAACAAAATACAACGGACTTACAACCCTATCTGGAAAGAACTTCTATCTAAACCACATAATTATAGTGAAAACCATGTAGGCCTCTCATATTGAATGCAATATAGGGCATTTTTTTATTTATTTGGAGTTGTAGGTCTTACAACTCGATCAAAAATCCAGCTGCCTAAGTATGACTGGTTTGCAAAATATCCTAAGACTAATGCAAATATATTTTTGTAATTTAAAAATTGTAACTATTTTACAACTCACCACACTTAAGGGTTTTATTATTTTTGTTTAACTTTTAATGTTGAGTGAATCAAAGTAGGCAACATAATAGGTTATGCATGTCCTTCAGGATGAAAACTTAAAGAATTTATTTATAAGGCCAATTTAGATGTAAGGGCAGAGCTCACTTCCATGAGGAAATGGTTCTCACAAGACAAATCATCAACTTTTATGCAATTGTGAGTACCCAAAGCACATGAAATAAAAACACGAAGGTTATGCATGTGCTATGATGATGTTTTCATGATTATTCTTTAGTTTTTTTATAGTAATATTTTGCAATTTTTGTTTTTTTAAAGAGTTTTGTTAACTTTGAAAAATTAAGTCAAACTTATTTATTTAATTTGGGTATAAAACTTAGTCCTTAGATGAGCCTTCCTATAACTCAAGAAAAGAAAAACACAAACATAGCAATTGCTTAAAATGGGGATAGACCTATCAAACAAACATAAAGACAAGGCAACCAATGAGTGCCAATCCTAAACTTATGCAGAGTTGTTGATTGATATCATATAAATTATCTAGTTTAGTTGATGTTCATCATTTATTTTAGTGCTCATCTTTTTCTTTGATGGTTCAAAAGTTGAAAGTCAACTGACCAAAACACACCCTAACTTTAGAAGGAAAAAAAATATTTAGAAAGTAAACCCTAGGTTACTACATCAGCCCAATCATTGTTACTACATCTGCCTTACAAGAAAAAGTTAACATGACCTAAGCTTATTATGATAGCCTAGAAACATGCAATGAAAATCTAGCACACCCTAATGTAATAGAGAGTCATCTACTCATCCTAGCAAGCAAACACGATAATCACAACACAAAATCTTTCTATTCTTATTACTTCTAAAGAGTTAGAACTTTATGACATCTAAAGGTGGGTGAGTGGTGAAAATTAATTGTTATTTATAAAGACCCCGGTCAAGTTTCCCATGAATTTCTGTCACTTTGAAGTCATTGGTTTTAGATATACTTAGTTAGGAGAATTAATTAATCTATTATGATTTAAAGATTCTTTTCAACAACCATAGGTTGCGTCATCCAAGAGATCTTCATAGACCTGGGGATTAATTATTATTATTCAAGAAACATTATATTCTATTTGTTCATTAGGTTTTTACACTACGTTATAATATCTTTCAATTTTTATGAGTGCATTTTTTATCTTATTTGAATTTTAGTCAATTTTCTTTTTAATAAGATTTTCTTTAAGTGATTTTATTTTTACTTAGATTGTATTTATGATGACCTTGGTTAAGATACAATGGTTTCATCGTCCCATGATTGTTAGAGTTTGTGGTTTGCTTGGTTACAAGGAACTAGAGGAGTCCTTGTTACTAGCCACGAGTTATCTCATCCAAGGCTTCCTCATAGATCGAGATTGATTTAAGTAATTTAAGTTTATGTTTTAATGGATTTTTAGGGTTTGTCTTTTACTTAAGTTCACTTATTTTGATTTTATATTTTGTTCAATTTTATATTTCAGTTCATCCTAGCTTATTTGGTTACTTGGTGAAGATAAGGTCTGATTAATGGATTTTATGAGTCTTAAGTCATTTTCATTTAGCTTGTTTATTTGATTTAACTTTAAATTCATGAGGGGTATATTCATAAATTTGTCATTCTTGACCCAAACCACTCTGTCTCAATGCGAAAGATCGTTTAGTGTGTTTTAATATTTATTGTTGAACATTTTAGTGTGATTAATTAAGGGTTCTAGTCTTTAGTAACTTTGGGGAGTTTGATACTAGGTTTTAGTGTTTGGTTATCAATTGACTTGTAAAAAAAATTTAAATTAAAAGCTTTAAGCTTATAGGTTTTTCATTATTTCATTATAGTTATTGTTGTTATTATTATTATATTATTATTATTATTATTATTTTCATTATTGATGTTATATTTATAATAGTTTTATTTTAATCCAATTTTATCACCTTATTACTTGATAACCATTTTAGTTCATAGTTTATGTTATTTTTTGGTTTTCCTTAAATTTTANTATTATTATTATTATTATTATTTTCATTATTGATGTTATATTTATAATAGTTTTATTTTAATCCAATTTTATTACCATATTACTTGATAACCATTTTAGTTCATAGTTTATGTTATTTTTTGGTTTTCCTTAAATTTTTTATGTTTATAGGTTAATGAATTAGGAAATGTCTAATTTTTTGTATTTATTTAATTATTGATTTTATTATGTCTTAATTGTTTTAAATTTTCATTAGTGAGTTATATTAGATTTTTAAAATCTTAAGATTTTAGTATGCTTAAACTACTTTTATATTTCATCTAATTTTATTTATTATTAGTATTTTAATTTATAATTTTTATTCAATTTTAATTAATGTCGTGCTATAGTGGTCATCGACTTAACAAGATTTTCTTCAATTTTTTTTAGATAAAGAATTCATAGTTATTGGTATGATTTAAGCTAATTAAGATTAACAAACTTTTTATGATATTTGATTTTTTATGGTTTTTTTTATAACAATAATTTTATCCCTAAGCTTATCCTTAGAGTTTATCTTCTATTGAACAACAAACTTTCTATTTTTAATCAAAAAATATATTATCTAAACTAAAGATAATCTTTTTTATAGTAATAAGAATTTAAATATTTTTGGTATTTTCAATATTTTGATAGAACAATAACAATTTAAAAAGATAACTAGAGTTTTTTGCAGAAGAAAAGAACTAAATATGAAAATATCTTTCTTCTTGTTATGAATCAGTAATAAATAAGGAATTTTGTTGTGAAGTGTGCAAATTGTGTTGTGCCAAATAGGAGCAATAATATTCTTTACCTTTACTAGAGATGCTATAAAAAACATTGGTTAAATTAAAGTTTGAATAGTTCTGAAGACCGGCTAGGCAGGGAAGATACTAGCTCTCACTCTAGAGCAAAGTTTGAATAGTTCTGAAGACCGGCTAGGCAGGGAAGATACTAGCTCTCACTCCAGAGTTATCTGAAGACCGGCTAGGCAGGGAAGATACTAGCTCTCACTCTAGAGTTCCCTCGATTCCCTCAACCTGTGTGCTAACATCTCGTATCAAAACCTAAAAAAATAAACCAAGTTAGGGGCTTTAACCTGTCACTTTAAAGTCCTCTAACTCTACACCCTTCAACGAATATTTCCATATTTATTTGCACTCAATCATATGAACTACATTCTCATTCATACAACCTCATGTGATTCTTTCTAATTGTTGACTGAGACAATACCAGCCTTGTTCTTACATGATCTCACAACAAATTTTAACTTTTGGATTGGACAAATCAAGAAGTAAATGAAGTGCATGGATTTAAATCATCACAACTTCTTTCATCATTGAAGATCAATAATTNGATCTCACAACAAATTTTAACTTTTGGATTGGACAAATCAAGAAGTAAATGAAGTGCATGGATTTAAATCATGACAACTTCTTTCATCATTGAAGATCAATAATTTCCATAACTTCCGTCCAAAACTTAATTACTTAGCATTTTAAGAAGAAAGATAAAGAAAACTACTCAGAATCCATGGAGAAAACAAAACCGCACTTTAGTTTAAAAAAAGAAATCATTGTTAAACCAACAACAAGTCTCAATTAAAACCAAAGGTAGTCTCAAAACAAAAAGATAAAAACGTATCTCAAGTCCTCCACCAAACTATTGAAGTTCCTTTGATTCTCTTCTCTTTACAATCACTCAAAATAAAATAACAAAAAGGATAAAATAAAAGTAAAAGTTGTGCTTGAAAATCTCTCCGAACTAACTCCCCAAATGAGAACTTTCAAAACTCTCCAATGCTTTCAGGACCATTTTCCAAGTCCTCTCTAATTTCTTTTATAATTTTCCAAAAGTTGCCTTGTTTTCTCTTCAATATATGTCTAGATTCAATGTCGTTCCATAAGAGATGCATTCTTTCATGATAATTTTTGTCCATGGTGGTTATGAACACCTATTAAGCCAATGGGTGCCTCAAAAACCTCTTCAAAATTTGCAGAAACTGAATATACTCGTCCAATAACTGCCACTGGCCCTTAGGCGTGGGGCCTCTAGCGCATAGGCGCGGCCTTCTCTATTTAACCAGCGCTTAAGTGCCAGATTTGGCGCTTAGGAACCAAAACTCTTTTGCACATTTTTCACCTTTTTGCTCCAAATTTGATTCTTTTTCACTCTTTTAAGCATTTTTCACCCTTTTTTACTTGTATCAGCAAGAAAAACACAAAAATACCTTTCATTAAAGTGCAATATCTAAAAAATAGATATAAAAACGTGTCTAAAAACACTATATATTTTAGGTGTATCAGTGGCCCTTTAGCCCTAGAAACTTAGGTCTTCTAGACACATTGCACTTCCCCTTCCTGATACACCTAAAAATTACCTGCATTTTCATACATATTTTATGCTCAATTTTAAATATTTTTAATGATATTACACTTTAAAGGAAAGTCTTTTACATATTTTTGGTTTCAATTACAATAAATGGACTTTTGGATAAAATAAAANTTTGCACATTTTTCACCTTTTTGCTCCAAATTTGATTCTTTTTCACTCTTTTAAGCATTTTTCACCCTTTTTACTTGTATCTGCAAGAAAAACATAAAAATACCTATCATTAAAGTGCAATATCTAAAAAATAGATATAAAAACGTGTCTAAAAACACTATATATTTTAGGTGTATCAGTGGCCCTTTAGCCCTAGAAACTTAGGTCTTCTAGACACATTGCACTTCCCCTTCCTGATACACCTAAAAATTACCTGCATTTTCATACATATTTTATGCTCAATTTTAAATATTTTTAATGATATTACACTTTAAAGGAAAGTCTTTTACATATTTTTGGTTTCAATTACAATAAATGGACTTTTGGATAAAATAAAACAAAAATGGTGCAATTTGGAGTAAAAATGAGCAAGAAAGAAAATTCTGACTTAGCACATTTCGATATGTCTTTCTATATTTAATCTACTACACAATTTTCACACAGTTTTTAATAAAATTATATTTTACTTAAAGGTTATTTTCATGCCTATGTTGCAGTTCTATCTGTTATGAACGCAACACAACTGAAATAGGGCAAAACAGAGCTAAAACAAAGTCAAACAGAGCAAAATGGTGGAGTTGCTGCAGGGTAGCTCCAACGGCGGCAGAAGACAGTGCCAGAGTCCAGAGAATGGTGAGAAACGGTGCCAACAATGCCCAAAAATGGTACCGACAGTGCTATGGACGGTTATTTGACCATATATATTAAATTTGGACAATTTTTGGAAGATTGTTTGAGGCATCTCTTGGGAAATTCATCCTTGCAATATAATATAGTGATTTTATGCCAGAAAATGTGTGTGTGTGAGTGGAAAAATGTGGAGAATATTTATAAATTTTCTAATAAGAGTAGAAATGTAGATTTCTGCCTTTTTGGATAGATTGGAGAGGGGATTTTGAGAGAATCTGTACTAGCATTGCATGGATCAGCGGGATACTTTGTGGGAGAGTTTTTTATCTTTATTTCAAGGGGAAAAAACTAAGTATTGTGTTATTCATTATATTATGATTTTGTAAAAACTTATCTAGTAGATTTTTTTTTTTGAAAACAAGTTTTTTGTTGTTTTTTCTTTGTGATTTGTGATGTACCTTTCTTACTCTTTCTTTTTATTAGAGAAGATTATGCCATTATTTTCCTTTTACTTTTATTTTATAATGAGTAGGATTCATGTTTAGGATATTGGGATGCATGCTAAAGGAATTTTTTATTATAAATGTGATGGTTTTTTACTTGCGCTTCCTTTACATTGCAATAAGGGTCCATTGTAGTGTTAAAATTCATTGTAATTGCATGAAAACCAGAGAGGGCGGTGTAATTCTCAACAAAGTAAAACCACGNTGAGTAGGATTCATGTTTAGGATATTGGGATGCATGCTAAAGGAATTTTTTATTATAAATGTGATGGTTTTTACTTGCGCTTCCTTTACATTGCAATAAGGGTCCATTGTAGTGTTAAGATTCATTGTAATTGCATGAAAACCAGAGAGGGCGGTGTAATTCTCAACAAAGTAAAACCACATTCAAATTCCTTGGATGGTGAAGTTCATGGGGATTGAGTGCAAAGTAATATGGAAATATATATATTACTGGGCGAAGAATTGGAGATTCTAGGGTGACAGACTAAAATTCCTAATTTGGTCTTAGAGTTTAAGAACTAAAGTGAGAGTTAGCTTTCATGGGAAGGGATGTGGGAGCTCTGAAGTGAGAGCCAGTATCCTCTCAGCCTAACCAAGGATTTAGAGACTAAACCTAAGATTAGCCAATGATTCTCTACTACAATTGACTGAGGGTAGAGAATTAAAATTGCTTCCATTTGACACATACAATATTTAATGTATCTCATTTCTTTACGTTATCCAATTTACTACATAAGAATAACAGTTTTTAACATCTCAAAATTCTCCAAACCAATTCATCTAGAAAGGGTTATCTTTAAAATTAATATTTACATTTAAGAATAGTTATTATCCTTACATTTAACATTCACATTTAGAAGTAGTTGCTAGATAAAACACCATTTTAATTGACATTCCAAACTAAGGACTAATAGTAGTAAAGAAGAATTTGACTAAGAAACTCTTTCCTTTCTTCCTCGTGGGATCGATATTTGGGGCTAAATCAAAAAGTCCTATATTACTTGAAGTGATACGTGCACTTGTGTAGAATCCATAATGTGTGAACTATTTGCTAGATTTTATAACATTTCAATTTTGCACATTAACTACTTAATATAAATTTGGTGAAATTATTGGCAATATTTTGAAAACTAAATTACTGCGTAATTTCGGGATGGATCAAGTTTTTGGCACTGTACCAGAGATTTAAATTGACATAAAATACGCAAAAAATAGCACACGCCAGGGGCGCTTCACTTCCCAAATCCTTTGGTAACTCTTTCTTTAAATCATAAAAGAACACATTAGGTATGAGGCTCACCTTGGGCCAAGATGGGGCTTATCGTTTAAATAAAAAGATGAAATGAAAAGTGCACCAATTAAAATTAAAACTAAACAAAATCAAAATTAAAATTTAAAGAAACCCATTAAAATCAAATTCAACAAAAATCAAATTCACTAAAAATAATTTCTATTAAATTAATTAAGGTCAATTTCTAAAAAAATTAACTTCATTAAGATCAATTTCAATAAAATCCCCTAAAATCAATTTTGCTGAAAAATAAATATATTAAAATCAAACACAACCAAAATTAAATTAATTGAGATTAATTTCACCAAAAGGATAAATCTTTTAAAAGAAAGTTTATTATAACAAAAACCAAATACATTGAAATCAACTTATTAACATCTATTAAAAATCAACCTAATAAAATTAATTTTAACAATATTGCACCAACCAATCTTAACACAAAAATTAAAAGCATTAGCATCAACTTCAATTCACCAAAATCAATCATAATTCACTAAAATAAAAGCAATTAAACGTAAAGTCAAAGATGGTTAAATCCACCATAAGCAAAAGTTAAATCAATCAAAGATAAATGAATTCATTAAATACACCAAGGTTAACTCCCATTAAATTTTGAAAACAATCGGAAAATCATCAAAAATAGTCTAAATCACAAAATGCAAACACACAAAATGAAATTAAAATTAAACTAACCTAGAACTATATTTGACACAATAAGATTTATACATGGTCAATTCAAGTAAGATTAAATTAAATTAACATAAATAAATTAAAATTATCAATTAAGTAATTAACATAAGAATATTTAATTAAACCACCAAAAGTATCAAACCTAAACTAAATTACATCAAACCAGCCAAAACCCCGTTTTTTAAAACAAACTCTAAAACTCAAGCCTAAGACCTAAGTCTAAGCCCAAGCCCAAATGAGCCAAACTGAAAATATTATTAAAACACACATGCCCCAAAAATGATCCCAAGATCCATTAACCCAAAAAGGGATAAAATGATATGAAGTAAAACCAATCCCTCATCAAATATGAACCAAGCACTAAAGGACAATAGTTATCATACCTAAAACCAAAACTCCCCAAGTGGTACCCGTAGCTACCAAAATGAAATTCAAATCCAAGGGAACCAAATCCAACTTGGTCGGGCCTAGCCACCAAGTCAGGACTTCCATCAATGGACCCTAAGCTCCTTGTACACTTTCAATGGCCAAGAGAAGGCCCCCTACTCAAAACTTAAAAAGGGAACATCACTTCCTAAAACTCTCGTCAAGCTCTTCTTGATCCCTACCAATGCCTCTAGAAGATCCTTAGAACATCCCCAAGCTCTACTTGTGCTTCCCATGGGCACCCATGGACACTAAAAGGACAAACTAGAGACTTGCTCAAAGATCATAGGTCCATATTCTCTTAGTGAAATTTTAAAATTCTTGCTCCCAAACACTCTNTCTTCTTGATCCCTACCAATGCCTCTAGAAGATCCTTAGAACATCCCCAAGCTCTACTTGTGCTTCCCATGGCCACCCATGGACACTAAAAGTACAAACTAGAGACTTGCTCAAAGATCATAGGTTCATATTCTCTTAGTGAAATTTTAAAATTCTTGCTCCCAAACACTCCCACGGAGATCTTAGTCATCTTCATCATCCTTCAGCCTTTCCCAACACCAGAAAACCTTAATGCCATGAAGCTGCACGAAGCCATTTCATGAGCTTACACTTAAACACCCAAACTCCTAATTGACCCTTCGGTTAGCCTAATAAGACTCTAAAACCACTTCCCTAATCAAAATCCAAAATTCCTATAGCCTATCCAACACCAAACCGAACCAAGATTTGATCAAATTCATATAAGGAAGCAAGTGAGCTTAAAATTAACAATTTAGGGAGCTTTGTGGACTAAAGGCAANATCCAAAATTCCTATAGCCTATCCAACACCAAACCGAACCAAGATTTGATCAAATTCATATAAGGAAGCAAGGGAGCTTAAAATTAACAATTTAGGGAGCTTTGTGGACTAAAGGCAGTCATTTCTATCAAATATAATCAAGACCTTAGCTCTTGAGCAAGGGAAATGGTCGAAAATTTTGTTTTTCATCTTTGGGGTTGCTCTTTTATGAAGAAAATTCTAAATTCTATCATAGCTAGTTGTATAGATCTATTCACTATGGCTAGATGAAAATTTCAGATCAAGTGCAGGACCTTCGACCTAACATGCACTTTGTTGCATTGAGCATTTCATTAACTAATGTAAGGATAAGTTAGTTCGCCATATTATTTCTTTATAGGAAGATTGGATAATAATGAGATATTTCAACGTGCNTTCTATCATAGCTAGTTGTATAGATCTATTCACTATGGCTAGATGAAAATTTCAGATCAAGTGCAGGACCTTTGACCTAACATGCACTTTGTTGCATTGAGCATTTCATTAACTAATGTAAGGAAAAGTTAGTTCGCCATATTATTTCTTTATAGGAAGATAGGATAATAATGAGATATTTCAATGTGATCTGATTCAGTATTAGTATCCCAGTCTAGGATCAATACCAATGTGTTAAAAATAAGTGTTAGGTCTCGATTCTTCATCCTCGTAGGAATGATGAACCGATGTCATCCATTCTTATGTATTTGAGACGGACGACCAAGATTAAATCATATGGTGGAATGATAGAGGAGTAGAGCATCAAATCGAAGCCACCTTAGCAGTTTAAGTGGACAACAAGGCTAATCACAGGACAATGTATAGAGATTTTGAGAACTTAAGGATGACATGGTGCAGCATCGGATTAAAACATAAAAAATATTTTTTGTATTTAATAAATCCAAAAAATTTAAAAACACTTGGAAGAAATCATTTCTTTAAAAATAAAAATATGAAAAAACAAGATAAAAATGCCTCTAAACATAGTAGAGTAAGGAGAATTTAATAAAAATAAAACTTAAATAAATTAACTCCTTAATAAGTAACTAAATCATTATAAATTCATATTTAATCAAAACTTCATAAAATTTGGACATAATGAGCCCATTGACCATGGAAATATTATTTGGTATTTCTAATGACAGAGATCATCATTTAAATTGAAAAACCTTGATTTTCAATAAAAAACAACAATTAATCATAAAAATAAATATGAAAATCACAATTAAATTTAGAAAAATTATGAACTCAAATTAAAAATTAAAAGGACAAAACTCAGAAGGATAGAGTAGTAAAATAATGATATAATCAATTGAAACTCAAAAATCATATAAAACCAATGAGGGGTATATTTGTAAAATATAAATTTCACTTTTGCCTCTCCCAAATTTAATTAAAACAGTAAATCAAATTCTTAAAGAACCAAACTATTAATTTGAATTAACATGTAATGTGGGTTCGATATTCAGGTCTTAATCAAAAGTCTTATATTACTTGATAACGATACGTACACTTGTGTAGTATTCCAATATATATAAATAAAAGTTAAATTCTTATTTTTCTTCAGGATCAAGTTTTTGTTTTTTTGTAAAAGAAGGAAATATAAATGAAATATACTATGAATTATTGTTGTACTGTGCATATTGGCAGTATCCAGGGATCAGCCACCTAGGGCATTTCCAGCCATATTGGTACTCAACTTATGTCTCAATGACTTATCATTACCTAGCTTAACCAAATATTAAGGATTTAAGGCATAACATATGAAAACCTAAGGAGTGAAAAAAAATTTCAAATTTTATTTGGGTTTTGGTTCTATCACTAGTCTTTTAGGAGAGCCTCTAAAAAAGCCCTAAAGGCTAAACCTAAACTCTAGAAAAAGGTAAGGAAGGAAGGACCTCATACAAAAATGAGTTCAACATTGTGATATTTGTGAACATTATCTACTTGTTATTTTTTTATTAACTATGAAGATGTTCACAATTTAGACAGGTTACTAGGCTTCTATAATGAACCACGCTAAAAGAAAACTATGTAGCTGTTGACCTCATTTTTGGTTGAGGTTTAGCTTTTCCTCTTCAATAGCCTAGGGTCCAGCCATGAGACTTTTTCTGTTGACTATTCCTAGAAAACTAGACATGGAACCCTCAACACTAGAAATTATAAACTCTTCTCCACTCAACTTGAAGTTCCACATATTGCTTTCAACCTCTAAATACTTAGTAGGTGGGGTCACTGTGCGGGAAACTCAGGATGAGTCACCCTTAGAATTGCTGGACCTTATGGTTGACCCTGGATGTTGGTCTAGGGCTAATTCACTCACTACACTCATCTAAACTCACAATCACTCACTACCCTAAACCCAAAACTTCTAAGCATAGATCCCTTGATCTTTTGGGATACTAATGTAGATGGTCCCCTAAACCTACTAGCCCTAGGGCTATGGTTTGGCTAAGACCACTATGTAGAGGACCCAAAATGGGATTTCCATTGGTCCATGGCTTATTAGTGATGTTTGGTACCTCAAATCTATCAAAATACCCATCTTGGCTTTTTACCCCTAAAACACCTCCAAATTACCAAAATATCCCTCCATAGCTAAAAATCACAAAAATTTNTTTTTACCCCTAAAACACCTCCAAATTACCAAAATATCCCTCCATAGCTAAAAATCACAAAAATTTAAAAAAATTCTCAGAAAATCTCAATAAATCCTAAATATTCCTAATTTCATTTCTCTCAACTACCACATGACTTAATTTGGCCAATTTGACCTTCNTCCTAAATATTCCTAATTTCATTTCTCTCAACTACCACATGACTTAATTTGGCCAATTTGACCATATTTAACCAAAACCCCCAAATTTGCCTTTAAGGGCCCAGATTCCCCAAATCCAATTCAAATATCCATCAATTTTATCTTAATTGACTTCAATTCCAATTATAAACTCAAATTCACTTTTGATATGATCAAATTAAACCAAATAAAAACTCAATTGGTCCATGATTTGAGCCCAATTTTGATTTGGGTCAAAACCCCAATTTTGACCATATGACCTAATCTCACTAAATTGAACCCATAGCCTAGTCAATTGGCATTAATTAATATTGAAAAATCTTTATGAAATTCCTATACATTAAAATAAACCATCAATTAACCATGTTGAAGCCTCAAATCCATTTGATTTTGGCCTAAGTCTGAAATTCCCAAATTTAGCCCCAAATTGGCTAAGTCCCCCAAATTTCACACAATTGATTGCCTTAACCNACATTAAAATAAACCATCAATTAACCATGTTGAAGCCTCAAATCCATTTGATTTTGGCCTAAGTCTGAAATTTCCAAATTTAGCCCCAAATTGGCTAAGTCCCCCAAATTTCACACAATTGATTGCCTTAACATCCAAATTAGCATTAAATTCATCTTGTAAACTCTTCATGAGGTATCTATTGACCATTTATAACAATAAATTTGGACTTAGCCCAAGGCTAACCTAAGCTAGACCCAAGCCTAGCCCAACATGACCAAATTGATTAAAGTTGAAAATTCCCTCAAATTGACCCTCCAATTGAGCTCAAAACCACTTCCATCCTTCACCAAAGTTGTTCCTTATGATCATCTACACCAAATGAAACAATTATTTGGGCTAATTAACATGGCTAACCTAGCCCAAACCCAAGTTTTGTTCAATTGCACCCAATTGGACCCATGCACTAAATGTGACCCAACCACCCTAAAGCCACCAAATTAACTCCACCACAGCCATTAGTTAGACTTAGTGACCAGTAAAAAAACCATGAAATCACCTAAATCAAGCTATGGACCGAATGTACCCCAAATTAAGGGATCTTATTTCCAAAAATGCACATGCTTAAGATATCTTTGCCAAATCCAAGCACGTTTGCATTAAATTACTGTGATGGATTCCTCTGGGTTCTCTGAGCTCCTAGCCACCTCCC
>JXCR01143681.1:179480-225328 GCA_002079205.1 Phalaenopsis hybrid cultivar | reverse complement strand
TAGGTAGCAGTAAGAGGTCATTAAAAATGTTTAGCTGACCAAAAGTATAATCAAATTGTCCTTATAGTCAACAAGGATCAGGCATAATGAACTCATACAAAAAAAAGCATGCATACCTTTGCATTAATTTATGACCTGACAAAAGTATTCCAAGCAAAGTCATCTTTCCTATGATGAATATTAAGTATAAAAAATCATTAAAAACATACAATCATCTTGAAACATTTAAACTTCTATTCATGATTTAAAATTTAAACTTGACACGTTCTTGAGAGGGTCAAGATCCCTTTGGAAAGGGTTGTTATTTTTATCTTTTTGAAATTTAATTCTGTGTCCCTAGAATCAAAGTAAACAAGACTCCCACCAGATAATGAATTACTGCAACACCAATCAAAAGAGAGTTCTCTAGAAATGCAAATTTATGGTCGAACACTCAACAATTAAACCCTCGAAATCACTAGTCTTACATTTACATGAGCTTTTAAAGACTTCTACATTTTTTTTTTTTTAACAAAAAACATAATCTTGACAGCATGTCTATAGGCATAAGTACAATTTAGACCTGATCTTTTATGATTGAGGTAAAGTTGGCAAGGTTACAGTAAAATAAATTTTAAACAAGTAAGTAGTGCAAGAAAAATTCTAAACAACAAAACAAAGTCATTTAAATACCTTGGTAATTGCGACATTGACGAAAAATTCAACTAGAGGAAATACAATATCCTAAATTTAGTGCATCAGGTTCCTAAACTCATAAAAAGTCAATATCATATCAAACATACATTTATGGTTAATCTTACGAAATCTCAATTCAGTAAGAAAGTAGTTTATTCATGGCCTCTGGCTGTGTGATCTTGCAATGAAATATCACTACAAAATGAACAGTTAAGATTGGGATTCTCCCACAAAGTGGTTCATTATAAATAACACAAACATGTTACAATCACAATCAAAACCCGAATGCTTCCAAATACTCAACCCCTTTACATTGTAAGTCATAGGTACAATTGATATGGTAAAAAGCCCTTTGCCAGCCAAGGTATCAATCTGAAATAAAAAGAACAGTTACTCTATGCCTAATAAACAACCTTGCCCGAAACTTCTTCGTCATCATTGGGAGACACTTATAGGAAACTTAAAATCAAATCTTAAAATACTGACAATGGTGTGAAATCTTTGGATAGTGTCGTATCAAAAATCTATTATTTTTAAAATTTGACTTGAAACACAACAAAAGCCATCTATGAAATNGATACAACGCTTCTTTGAATTTCTTTTAAATTTAGTGCAAAAATTACTTTATATTTGGCCAAAGAATTCATTTCATAACCAATGTTAATAGATTGTTCATAGCTACTTGGCAGTTAACTTAGGAGAATAATTGTCTGATCTGCATCTATTCTCATACACATGCCTCTTAATCAAGAAATATATGATTAAACTTGTTTTTTGTGTTTATTCAATAATTTAAACACACAAACAAGTTTAATCATATATGGGGTGGTGTTGTGGGGTGGGTAGAGAGAGAGAGAGAGAGAGAGAGAGAGAGAGAGAGGGAGGGAGGGAGGGAGAGAGGGAGAATAAATGAGGAGAAAAGAATCTTTACTACAAGTGTCTTTAAAATAAGGGCTGAGAATGCATTTATAGCCACACCTCAAGTTAATTGTGCCGATTGAATCATACAAATAACTCCCAACTCTAACAAACCAAAAATCATAAACAAAAATAAGTAAAAGGAGGTAAAGGACAAAAATAACTGAAGAAAAACTTATAAGCACAAATTTTTGTATGGCAATTTTGCACTTATTGCAATATGTTGCATAAATAAAATTCTACAATGCGCTTATATAAATGGAAGACTTTCTTGCTCAACAAGTGTTCTCTTTAATCATGAATTCATGAATGCAGTGAACACACAACACTTAAATTTTGATTTCTCATTTCCATCAAACATTAAAACTACATTTTTTTGAAGTAGTAAAGACTAGATGAAATCAAAATGAACAAGAAACTTGTTACATTTTAATCTTAGTAAACATCCCAATTATGGCCTCGTGGAAAATATTTCAACCAATAAAAGATAACGGTGTGATCATTGAATATGAATTTCAAATTTTAATCTGATTAAATAATATATTGATTTAAAGGGAACTGAGAAGACCGGAAAAACTCGTTAGGCTGTTTCATTCTGAACTGAATATTCATGGTTTGGCATCTTGTGATATATTTATGACTTTCTTTAATCCAATGTCCATGCGCATCCTCTAAATCTCTTAAAAACTAATAAAGCGGTCACAAGAAGAAANTGAATGCAGTGAACACACAACACTTGAATTTTGATTTCTCATTTCCATCAAAAATTAAAACTACATTTTTTTTGAAGTAGTAAAGACTAGATGAAATCAAAATGAACAAGAAACTTGTCACATTTTAATCTTAGTAAACATCCCAATTATGGCCACATGGAAAATATTTTAACCAATAAAAGATAACGGTGTGATCATTGAATATGAATTTCAAATTTTAATCTGATGAAATAATATATTGATTTTAAAGGGAACTANAACGGTGTGATCATTGAATATGAATTTCAAATTTTAATCTGATGAAATAATATATTGATTTTAAAGGGAACTGAGAAGACAGGAAAAACTCGTTAGGCTGTTTCATTCTGAACTGAATATTCATGGTTTGGCATCTTGTGACATATTTATGACTTTCTTTAATCCAATGTCTATGCGCATCCTCTAAATTTCTTAAAAACTAATAAAGCGGTCACAAGNAGGCTGTTTCATTCTGAACTGAATATTCATGGTTTGGCATCTTGTGACATATTTATGACTTTCTTTAATCCATTGTCTATGCGCATCCTCTAAATTTCTTAAAATCTAATAAAGCGGTCACAAGAAAAAAAAAAAAAACTAGTAACGAGATAATCTCCAATGGCTAATTTAAAATTGTGTCGGAAATAGTTAGAAGCGTTTATTACTAAGAATAGAGGTTTCTATAATTATAAAAAATTTCCAAAACATTAAAGGAAAATTGCGTCTCACTTTACAGTGACAAAGATACTGTTATCACATAAATTAATGTTTGATTTTGGATNATTACTAAGAATAGAGATTTCTATAATTATAAAAAATTTCCTAAACATTAAAGGAAAATTGCGTCTCACTTTCCAGTGACAAAGATACTGTTATCACATAAATTAATGTTTGATTTTGGATTTTTTTTTCCTTTCCACAAAAACTCCTGTATTAGTTATTCAACATCCAAATTTAATTCCATGGCAGAACTAAAAATAGATCACATTAAATAGAAATCTATATGATCGGATTACCGCCTTATCAATGCAAGCTCGAAATGCCAGGATCATTAAAAAGTCCGCTCATCAGATTTATAATGCCATAACCAGACTATTTTCTCATTCACGAAGATGAAAACATCAAATCAAGAGAGGAAAATAAAATTCAAGACAAGAAGCGCAGAAATCCAGNATGCCAGGATCATTAAAAAGTCCGCTCATCAGATTTATAATGCCATAACCAGACTATTTTCTCATTCACGAAAATGAAAACATCAAATCAAGAGAGGAAAACAAAATTCAAGACAAGAAGCGCAGAAATCCACACCTCGCCGGTATGTGCAAAACAACTATGCAGATAATTTTCATCCATCCAGTAATGGAGATCTCCAACCCAGATGGTCTTGTTCTCCTCGGTGCTGCCTTTTCCTTGAGGCGGCTGAGGAAGCATGAGCTGGGGGTAGCCGAAGAAGCGCGGCGGCGTAAATGGCAGCGGCGGAGGTGGCGGCACCATCGGGTGCTGCATCATCAAAGTCGCCGGAGGATACTGCATCGCGGCCTCCGTGGATTCCGGTGGCGGTATTCGGGGGCAAGGAGGTGAGAAAGGAGGAGAGCGGCGAGGGCGGGGAGCCGGCAGTTGAGGAAGGTTAGCAGGTTGCAATTTCCCAGGGGTGTTGAAGGATATTTATAGGAGAGGCGGCTTCAAGGCAAGGTTTGACAACAGCCGTCGGATGAGCGGTTCAATGGCCTTTGCTTGGTTTCTGTAGACAAGTGGAAGCGAGCAAATTGTGGCTGGATATGGGGTATATTATGGAAAATATAGGGTTAGAAATAGAATATTCTGAGGAGCCCTGGTTGCTGGTGCATTTTAAAATTAATATGATATATGATTGGTTGCAGAGTAAATTATAAGATTAATGTGTGTCGTTCTATGGTGATAGAGTGATATTTTAATTTTTTTTTGTATTGCATGAAGAGTAATCACGTATATACTAAAGTAAGAGTAGAAGAAGACACCAGAATTTTATATGAAATGGATCTGTCCCAGTCAAAGTAATTCACTATTTGTTTGTAAGTATAACTCTTCTCATGAATTAGAAAAGATAGAATTATAAAGTTGATAATTACAAATGATATTTGGTCACATAGATCGCAATTAAAAGTTTTAAGGTCGTAGTTGGATGTGGCCCAAACAGTAGTTGACTACAAAGGTCGTTAGAAAATGTAATAGCATTAATCAATCGCAGAAGTTGTAGTTGGTTATTGTAATAACATCAGTGTGTCATATTGGTCATAGTCGATAGTTGTAACAATATTAGTCGGTCATATAGGTTGTAGTTGGAAGCTTTAATAACATCCGTTAGGCATAGAGACGTCGTTGGAAGTTACAGTTGTGTCAGCCGGCTACAGAGGTCATAGATGGTGACTACAATAGCGTCAATTTGTCAAAAAGGTTGTAGTTTTAAAATTGTATTTGCGTAAGTTGGTCATAAAAGTCGTAATTGGTGACTGCAATGTTGTTACTTGGCCACAAAAATCGTAGATGGAAATTATAATAGCGCCAATTAACCACAGAGGGCATAGTTCGTGATTGCAATAATGTTAATTGCTCACAGAAACCATAGTTGAAAGTTATAATACTATCAATTGGGCATAGAAGATGTATTTGGAGATATAAAAATGTCAACTGACCATAGAGGCTGCAATTTATGACCATCATAGGGTCAATTGATCATAAAAAACCATAATTGGTGACTGTCACCCTTCTCTTAGGAAGGAGGTTACAATTTTATATCAAACACTGTATTTATCTTTATACAACATAGAGAAAACTTCAAGAGTCTAAAGAAAATATTTGTATTCTGAGTAAATCAATTATAAACAGTTGTCATTGAGAGTTATTGCCACTTCTTTAATATAGTGCTATTCATTTACATCGTATTCGAGTTACATTTTTACATTGTATTCGAGATATGTCATTACAACTAATTCTAGATACTTTACCACATCGTTTATTGAACCCATAATTACATTGTATTCGGGAAGCGCAATTAAATCATATTTAAGGTACATCATTACACAGTATTTGAGATATGTTGTTAGCTAGCAGAGTTTGCCAATAATGGTGAGTAGGGACAGATGATAGTGGTCGACGTTGGCCAGTGGGCAGTGAATAATAGTGGTTGATGACTACAAAGGCCAAAAAATATCATTAAAAAATTTAATATAGCATTTTTCATTACACCTTATTTGGGATACATCATTACATCATGTTTGAGATATGTCATTATGCCATATTTGAGTAATGTTGCTATGTCATAATTAGGAAACAACGTTAGCTGGTAGAGTTCGCTAATGGCGGAAAACAGGGATGACTGACAATGATCAATTACAGTTGGTGGGCGGTGGTCCACGGTGGTTGACTGCTATGCAGGCAATAAATTGTTATCAAAACTTTAATACAATGTTTCTTGTTACACCACTTTTAGAAAACATCCTTTCACCTTATTCAGGATATGTTACACCATATTCAGAATACATTGTTAAACTAGTAGAGTTTGTCAATGGCGGTGAGTAAGGGAGGCTGACAACGGTCGATGATAGACGGCGGGTGGTGCTTGACACAGGCCAGTAAACATAGAGGCTAGAAGTTATCGTTGGGTCTTCGAACCATAATAACATTGTAATTTGACTCCTTCCTCTGGGGGTCTACTTATAGCCTATGAGGGAGGGGCAATTTTGCTTTTTGGCGTATAATTTCCCTAATTACCTGATCGAAAGACCAACATTGATCCTCCATAATTATAAGGATTTTCTTAATGATATGAGGACCTTAATAGTCTCAAAATTAAGTAATATTAGGCTCGTTAGATTCCAGACACTCAATTTGAATATAAATATGTCAAATTTGGAGTTCACTTTATCATTCAATTAAGAATTTGAAGCCTCTAAATGTGTTTTAATGGCTTGATATAGACTTGATTATATTTGAGTCAAACTAATTTAGTATCATCAAGTTCTTCTTGTTGATACAGGTAAATTGACTATACACTTGTAAAAAGTGAGACCCTCTATGAACTTGAACTTTAATATGTAATATTTATTATTAAAAAATGAATCGAGATTTATGTCAGATGATAAAAATTTGTTGATGACACACAATTTGAGCCCAATTTTTGAGTGAGTTTGTTTGCTTCATCTAAAAAGTAAACTTCAAACACTTTAAAATTTTATACTTGAAGGATATTTAAGCTATCCACTACTTTGATCATGTTATCATTGTTAGTGTTGGAGGCGGTCAGGCAATAGTGGCTTGTCATTTTGCCACGTAGGCATGTATGATTGAGCATACAGGCACATGTGTGTGAGTAAATAAAGACAATGATAACATAAATATGTAATGAGATTCAAAGGAAAGCATGGATGTATGTTAATATGAAAAAGAGCGTGTGAGGATGAATGAACATGTGATGAATCAAGCATGTAGATGTGGGATGCGTGGGCATGCACAAGGTAACGTGCTCGCAATAGTTGGGTGCACGGGCATGAGTGTTACTTTTTGGCTTAATTTGATGTCAATGCAACACGTAAATGCCTTAGTGTGAAGCCCTGTGACAATCACCATAATTATGCATGCATATCTTTGATTTACCATTATGACTAGGGGTGTAAACGAACCGAACACGAACGAACAGAGCTTGTGTTTGTGTCCGGTTTGTTTGAAATTAATTGTGTTCAAAAATTGTCATGTTCGAAATTGTTTGTGAATGATCAGTTTGTGTTCCATTAGATTTGTTCAAAATTTGTTTGAATTGTTCGAATTGTTTGAGTCATTCGAATCGTTCAAGCCGTTTGAAATGTTTGAAATGTTTGAAAATTTTCATTTTTATTTATATTTTTTGAATAGTTAAATGTACAATGACAAACCTTTTGTATTATGAGGAATTGACCCACTCTCCATGGCATATCAAAATTCAAAATATAGATAGACAAATGAATTTTCTTTAGTTTGGCATAAAAAAATATTGCAAAAGATATTGCAAAAATTAAAAAAAAAATCACTCAAAATAAGAAAACAATTATATTTCAATCACTATCTCTCAAATTGTATATCTTCAAATGGAGGGAAATTGCAGAAGAGCCAACATAAAGACAGACAGTTAAAAGACATGAAATATTACATTAGTTTTTGGCTATATTAAAGGAAAAATGAAGTATTCTGCATACAAGAGGTTCCAAATAAATTGATAGAATTANACATTACAAGATTTAATTTTTAAAATATAACAAATTTTTTGAGTATATAATTATTTTTAAAATATCATAAATTTTTTATATATATTTATTTTATTTTTTTTATTTCGAATAATAACGATTTGAACACAAACGAACGTATTACTGTTTGTATTTGGTTCGTTTAACAAACCGAACAAAAAAATTTGTTCGTGTTCGTCTTATTTGCTTATCGAACGAATCAAACACTGTCGGCGCTATTTTTGGTTGGAGGAGTTGCCTGAAAGAGGATGTCGGTCACCGGAATCAAAATCTCATCGTCCGCCTTGGAAGAACGTTTTAATTTACATATATATTTAGTTTTAGAAAAATATGAAATCAATCTGACACCATATTTTTCATAGTTTAAATGAAAGAGCCCTGTACCTCAAATCCTGTATCTATCCCGAAGGAAAAACACAAGAATTGAGAATGAGACTCGATCAAATAAAATAAAAAATATATGACATTCATTTGGTCTGCGAAACCATTTTATTTGCCGACAAGTTTCCTTATTTAATATAAAGAATTAAATAGCATTTATATCAAGCTGGGTTTGAGAAAAGCTTCCTATAAGGGCAAGCCCCTATAGTTAATTACATATTAAATAACCAAAGTCACTTAAGAAGACTCGATAAAAACCAGGAAATATTATCTTTAAGGAATTACAAAGGGTAGGACTTTTCAATGAGATCGGAGGTAGAGGTGTGAAAGGGGATTAATTCAAATTTGGAACATTTTATTGTAGAGTCCAAAGGAGAAAGAACTAGGGGATGTCATGGATCCAGAGGGGAACCTCGGTGACTTCCAAAGCTATCCTAATGTTTGGCTTTAGTTTTGAGGAGAAATATTTAAGTGTTTCATCCTGCCAACTTTATTAGTTAGGGCTTACATTCATGTGAAACGATCACATAAATAACCTGAAAGATGTGAAGATTTAGGTCGTGATAAACGACAACCTCAAAATCCTAAGACAAGTTAGGGCTTATATTGTACAACAGGGCTATACAAAGGCCTAAAGATAATATGAGGATTTACGTTGCATAAGCAAACAACCTCAAAGTCCTATGGCTTTGTTGTTTATATCTAAGAAATGAAGATTGGTTTAGTTGGGTAAGATAAGTTTTGTTGTTTGAAGATGGTTTGAGTTATGATGTTAAATCAAATGGCCCTATGGTTGAAGTTCCTTAAATTTTATGGGGGCATGTCAAAGTTGATTAGAGCGACACCGGTTAGGATCCTACGGTTCCCTCGTTCTGGCACAACTATTTTCTATTGAATTCACTTAGTCCAAATGAGCTTACTAAACTTGAGTTTCATAATTTCATTTAAACCGTGGGAAGCCTCGTTAGCAACCGTAGGTTACCTCCTCTGAGGAATTCCCGATCATCCGATCAAGACATCTTAATTTAGTTGCAATTGTAGTTTTGTGAGATGTTTGCGATTAAATTTTGAGTTGTTTTATAGTTTTAATATTGTGGCAATGAATTTTATCTTGGTTGATTTTAGTTTTAGTTTTAGTTTTTGTTTTTGTTTTGTGGCTATCCTAATAGTTTTAGTTTTCATGTAGGGTGGCATCGTTGTTTAGCATGTAAATTTGTAGGTATAAAAGTACAAGAAAGACGGCGCTAAAAACTGTAAAAGCGTACCTGACGATTCTTCTCGTTCCACCACCTGAAACTCAAAAGGCATGTCAAGGCAGTTTATATTAAACATGGAAGTAAAATTTTGATGACCTACCTAACCCTAGGCCATATCTTGGTGTGTCCTTAGGAGTGTAATTAAGGATGATGTTGCCAAGCAAAATATATTAAGTTTAGTAGATCTTTGAGGTATCCAACAGATCTAGAAAAAGAAGCAGGTCCGTGCTACTCTCTCGCTACTTGGTGGAAAATCCCATGTTCTTTTAAACTTATTATGTTGCTTAATAATTCATCCTGTAAATACCCTTAGTGCTCAGTGAACATTAATGTCTCAATTATCTCTAAGAGTAAGGTAATTATCATCTGTAACTTAATTTTGAATATTATGTGGGTGAAGACCCTTAAAGAGGCAAGTTAGTGTTATTGGAACACTTAGCCAAATTTTGAAAGACCCTTAAAAAGGTAAGTTAGTGTTATTGGAACACTTAGCCAAATTTTGGTCCTAATTAGGCTTGTAGTGTTTGAAAGACGTCTTAATTTTAATTGATATTTACTTTTCTAATCCTCATTGAAATGAAACTTGATTTAGCCTAAGTCACTACTAAGCCCTTAAGACTTAGGTGAGTGTCTTAATTAGATTTGAAAAATGTTAAGCTTTAGGTGNTTCGATAGTGTGAAGTAAAAATTAAATGTTGATTATTTATATTCATTCTCTATTTCTACATAATGAATCATCAAAAACTCTTTTTACCACAAAGATAGGACATAGGGCTAATATTCACTCAACAAATGCGGCCATCAATATTGAGGAAGCTAAATCCATCATCTAGTTTGGTGACTTGAAAATTTCAGCTAGTATTGCTATTTCTTCATTGTATGCTTGTTCGGGGTCGTGTGGAAAAGCCTTAACCTGCTAAAACATCTACATGATGTGCACACCGGCCCATGCATCAGAAACATACCTTACATTCTTAAGCAATCTTTCATGCCATGATGGAGTTTGAGTTGAATGATTCTTACAACTTGAAATTTACATACCTTATTGTTTTTAGGATACACAATGCCATCTTCATTTTCATTGAGCGACTCAAATCAACTCCGATCTTGACANGAAAGTCCTATGGCTAGACCTAGGCTACTAAAGAAGTTTCTAGACCTCAACCAAAAGTGAGGTCAACATAGTCATGGGGTCATTAGATTTGATGACAGGGTTTGGTTTGACCATATTGACAAAAAAGTTGATCATGGTGGTCAAGTTGACCATGTGGTAATGACTTGGTAATTGGGTCAAACATAGGGTCTATGATCTAACCTTATGGTCATTGGGATGATCACATGTTCTTGGTTTGACCAATTGATCAAATTTGACCAATTTGGTGTTTGAATTGATCAAGTGGTCCATGTGGTAATCATTAGGTCCAAAATTGACCATTTTAACCAAAGCTTGACCAATTAGGTCCATGGTTGACCAAATGGTCCATGTGGTGATCATTGGGTCCAAAATTAAACATTTGACCAAAGTTTGACAATTAGGTCTATGGTTGACCAAATGGTCCATGTGGTGGTCATTGGGTCCAAAATTGACTATTTTGACCAAAGCTAACCAATTATGTTTATGGTTGACCAAATGGTACATGTGGTGGTCATTGGATCTAAAATTGGCCATTTTGATTGAAGTTAGACCAATTAGGTCAATGGTTGACCAAATTGTCCATGTGGTGGTCAATGGGTCCAAAATTGACCATTTTGACAAAAGTTTAACAATTAGGTCTATGGATGACCAACTTGTCCATGTAATGGTCATTGGGTCCAAAATTGATCATTTTGACCAAAGTTTGACCAATTAGGTCTATAGTTGACCAAATGGTCCATGTGACCCTGAATTAAGGTTTACTGTCATCTTTGTGATCACCCTAGAGTGTCATCAAGAACTAGGTTTCAAGAGTATATTAGGGTTTTGCCCTAAATTTTAAGGTTTAAGAATCCTTGATGAGATTTAAGGAGTCAATATTGTTAGTCATTATTTTTCAAGATGGATCATGCATGTCATTCAAAATGAACTCTCACAAAAGTGAGGTCAACAACTCCTTCCACACTTCCCCTCATTTGAAACAGAAGAGTGAGCAACCAAGAGAGGGAAATCTCTAGTGCATCCTAGTATAGCTAAGAAAAAGAAAAGAAGTTGTAGCATAAGAAAAAGATAGGGAGAGGAGAAGTCACCAACCTCGTACATAAGTGTAGCATAAGAAAAGGATAGGGAGAGAAGAAGTCACCAACTTCGTACATAAGGGACAACGTTGTATCCTAGTTGAATAAAGGAGAAGTCGTCGTCGTTGCTTGTTGTGAGCTATCATTTGTCAAAGTTGACACTGTTATCTTGTGGCGTGCGCGAAGTTGGAAACAAAGCCGAAGAAGGAAGAAAGAGGAGGCAGCTTCTTGTGTTGATCTGTTGGACCTTGTAAAAATCTAAGAAGAAGAGCGAAGGGATGATTGTGTGCTACTCTATTGGGTTGCGCCAAGACCAAATAAGAAGAGGAAGAAGAGTTGTTGAGGTTTCTAGGTGCAAGATAAAGGGGATCCAAAGCGTGCTTCAGCAGATTAAGTGAGTTATCCAAATTTTTTTAAGCTTTACTTAAATAAATTTAATACATTAAATATGTTATGATATTAACAATTAAAGTTATCAATTTAAAACATGCAATGTAAGTGAAAGGATTTGGAGCGAAGGAGAAGAGAGATGGCTCATGATTGAAATTGAGCTTGTGTGCGAGCTGTAAGGACCGAACCTTATGAGTATTTAGGATTTTACAATGTTAATTACTTGAATTGAAATTTCGATTTACTTACTAAATGCTAATGATGATTTTAACTTGGACATTAAAAGGTAAAAGTTTAGAGGCTGAATCAATTAAAATAATTAGAAAGAAATAAGAGTTTTGTGTAAGAAGCAATAAAATCTCTTAAGCTAAGGAATTGTGTACTTATTTATATGGGCCATTTTAATTAAACGTCATTAGAAGTATTTTAGTCTTTCTTTTAGGATGGGATTCTTCAGTTTTATACACTTTAACTGATATAGTTAATAGTAGAGATAGTGAAGTGATGATATAAGCTTTTATAACAGTCTTTTAAGGCAACGGCAAGTATTTATTTTGCTTGGATTNAAAGGTAAAAGTTTAGAGGCTGAATCAATTAAAATAATTAGAAAGAAATAAGAGTTTTGTGTAAGAAGCAATTAAATCTTTTAAGCTAAGGAATTGTGTACTTATTTATATGGGCCATTTTAATTAAACGTCATTAGATGTATTTTAGTCTTTCTTGTAGGATGGGATTCTTCAGTTTTATACACTTTAACTAATATAGTTAATAGTTGAGATAGTGAAGTGACATATAACCATTTATAACAGTCTTTTAAGGCAAAGCCAAGTATTTATTTTTTGGATGTATTAAATTAAGGTTTTATTAAATGAATAAATGTCTTATTAACTGGCTTAAATAGATATTTCATTTATGTCTTGCTTTTTTTTTTTTTGAAAGTTTAATATATGCCTCACAAATGTGGGGAAAATAATTAACATATAAAAGTATATTTTAAAAGGAATTTAAATTTATATGTAATCATAAGTAAAGATTTAAATAATACAGGATTACCCTCAGTTGGTACTGTCGGGGGATATGATGAACCGTGCACGACAAATAAAATGGTAAATGTGTACCTTCGGGTGCAAATTTTTTAGGGTACAAATTTTAGGATTTTTTTGGGTATGAAGATAATCTTAATATGACTCTTAAAGAGGTTATATTTTAAATACTCAAATTTGAACGTGAATGAATAAATTTAACCTGAAAGTTTAAAGTCTTATAAAGTAATGAACAAAATTTCTTTTTTTCATTTTTACATAGCATTTGCATATGAATTTAATGTATATTAAGATTATGATTACTCAATAAGTCAAACTTACTGTTAAAAAGAAAAAAAATATAAGATGTCATGTCTAGTAGAAGAGACTTAGTTCACAGTATAACTACAACTGATAGGTATCATGTTATTATGTGACAGTAATTTCTTTTTACATTGTTTTCTTTTTTATAGTGATATGTTGTTGTGTGAATTAAGATGTTTTATTTGCAGATTATTTTGTTATTATATGATGAATTTCCTTATATGTAATTGTGCGTTTTTCTTAGTGACTCTTTTATATATTTGAAATTACTATAAATCTATAATCAATTATTTAAATACTAATACTATCTGAACGTAGTTCCTGACAATTAATTATAAACTATTAAGTCGTACCANAGGAAAGTCCTATGGCTAGACCTAGGCTATTAAAGAAGTTTTCTAGACCTCAACCAAAAGTGAGGTCAACAGCCACAAACACTCGAGGAACTTGCCCTCGCAGGCAAGTTTCCAAAAAGTAATAGGGAAGTGGTCTAGACATTTTGACCCTGCTCAATTGTTCGACCCATAACACTCATGTACCATGAAAAACCATGGCTCATATCTCTAAATGAGTCAAGCTCTGGCAGTAAGTTTCTGCCCACCAGCGACAAGACCCATGGTTAATAGAGTATGAACCACTCCTATTGCGAGTTAAAATGGTTACCCCTACAAAAACTATGACAAGATCCACTTAATACGTCTAACGTAAGGTGCGACCCAAGGCAATGTCCTAATGAAGCGACTGAGCCATGGGCGGTGTAAGACTTGAGTTAGGCGATACCATCTCTAACACAATCCATTATTTTTTCAGTCACATTTAGTTACTTAACTTTAGAACATCTTCCAAAACCACCACTCATTCTTACTTAAGCAAATTTTTTACTTGTATTTGGAGAGACAAGCAAAGTTAGTTTTATTTCTATAATTTTTCTTTATTCTTTTGCAGTTGCCTTTAAAGAGATAAGAGAATCAAGGAACTAAAATATGCATAACAAAATAATGTCATATTGAATTTTTTAAACGGGCGACCTCTCTTGAACAACCCAGCCATGAAGACTAACCCAGCTTGGTCGGCCTAGCTTGGATGATCGACCTGATGAGTGCATAGTCTGGTCGACTTAAGCCTAGAGGACCGACCCGACAACTAACTCGTCCTTGATGTGAAGACTTAACCTGGACGAATGACCTAACCTGAATGACCGGCCTATCATGAGTGACTTAGCCCGGGCAACTGACCCAATATGGACAATGGACATAACTTAGGCAACCGACCTAGCTTGGACGACCAACCTAGCCTAGATGACCAACCCAGCCTTGACAATTGTCCCAACCTAGACAACCAAGACTGGACGATTGACCCAACTTGGATGGTCGACCCATCTTAGACAACCGAGCCGACACTACCAATCTGAAGTCAACCAAGCTTAGCATGTTGAGTTAAGAGGTTGCCGAACGACAAACTCATATATGTAAAATATCAGAAATACTCTAATATGAACCCCTTTAAAGAAGGGGAAAAATGTAAAATGATCATTATATGCCCTCTCTGCATGAGATTTATTTTATGAACGAGTCACAACCAGACAAATCAGAATTCAATGTACCAATTTATAATCCAAATATGAATTGCAGGCAGATTTCATGGCGTCATATTTAAAATTTATCTCAATTTTTATGCCCTGGCGTTCTAGAAATAAAACATATTGCTATTCATTTTATATCAAATAATACATTAATTAATTGAAAACTTACCCAGCACATGATTCTTATCTATTTACAATAGCTAAAAAATAATATTTATATTTATAACACATTAATTAGGGTCCTAATTATTTTAAAATTTATGCATGAAAATCTGCAGTTCACCATAAAATTTAGCAATACGGTATTTTTTTCTCTGATGTTAAACATTTGAGTGTTTTGGGTATAAATATCAAGTTTTAAAAAATAGATATATAAATACATAAAATCCTTTGTATGAGTGTTTCTAATTGCCAGTGTGGTGCGGTGACATTTTAAAAATGCAGCTAATTTGTGTTTTGACAATTTATGCATTTTCAAAACGCTGAAAACAACAACCTCATACCGCAAATATCTAGGTGCGGTGGCGGTTTTCTGTCAGTGGTCTGATTTTTCCAAAAACATAAAAAATTTGTAATAACCACCGCATAAGCTGATAAAAAATAATCTACTGATAAGCTAGCTGCTGTGACTATTAAAATTTTTTATTTTTTTTGAAAAGCCAGATCGTTGACAATAAGCTGTCACCGCACCTAGATAGGTGCGATGTGAAAACACTGTTTTTGGCTTTTTGAAAACTCATAAGCTGCCAAAACTCAGTTTATCTAAACAGGTCAGATGCGTTTTCAAAACACAACCGCACCAAATAAGCTACCCAAACGGGCCCTCAATAAGTTACAGCTGTCCCAAACAGACCATAAAATCCCCAAATTAATTTTGCAGTCATATTCTAACTGTTTTTGAAAATTCTTGAGACAAAAAGTACATATTATTTTTTAGTGCTAAAGTTCATATGATAATTAAGTGTGTAAATAAATTAGGTTGAGCTCGAGTCACCCTCGATCAGGCCTTGAGCTTGATTAATTAACCATGTTCTGG
Organism: Phalaenopsis hybrid cultivar; assembly: GCA_002079205.1. Taxonomy (NCBI): domain Eukaryota; kingdom Viridiplantae; phylum Streptophyta; class Magnoliopsida; order Asparagales; family Orchidaceae; genus Phalaenopsis; species Phalaenopsis hybrid cultivar. The sequence continues at coordinate 209,547 of JXCR01143681.1, read as the reverse complement.
CTCGAGCTCGGTCTATATGCTATGAAGTTCGAGGTGGATCACGAGCCATATCTTTTCTTATGAAAGTTAATGCAATATCAATTCAAAATATTGTTATTAGAAAATAACAACTAGAAAGTAATTAAAAAAATATATAAGAAATCAGTGATATAAATATAAAATATTATTTTTAAAATCTTTTGAATAATTTAAGCATAAAATCTCGAATCTTACTTTGTTTTGAGAGTAAACAATGAGTTGAGTGGGAAGAGGCTTGAGTTTGATTATTAGTAACATACATAATACACAATTCTTATATTTACATATCTAACACCTAAAATTTGATATTTACACGCAGAGCAATTTAATGTCACAAATCTGTGCTCAAGAAAGTATATTTCACGTCTAAGAAGTCAATGACGATGATATTTTTGTTGTGACATTCAAAATTTGAGTAGTATGCATATAAATATGAAAGTTCGGGAGCTAGGTATGCACATACATAAGAATTGTGTGGTATTTATGTAAATGCCCTTTAATTTAATATTGTCCACCATAAAAATCATTTAAAAAGGAAAAATGATAGGAAAGAGTAGTTTGTCTTGTACCATCATATTTGTTAAGCTTAAAACTGTGCTATAAATCTTGGGTACTTTTTATATGTTACTTTGGTTGTCCTGAAACGCGGCCAGCGGGTCGACTTATATGTTACTNTGGAAACAACTACTGAAAAAAATGAAATCATGAAGTAAATTATGGAAGATTTTTCTTATTTTCTCCAATTGCAAACTTGTTGCGAGGGCTTTCAAACGATTCTTTAGTTGAGGTAATACACATTTTTTTTGGGGTAGTGAATCCGATTTTAGCGAAATATTTTGTTAAGTTAGACGAGAAGAGTGGGTTTATTTTTAACTCAAGTTTATTTTGGGCTTGATTTATGTTTAAATATAGTTTGATTTATGCTATTTGGGATGTTTCCCATTAATATATTGTTTCTTAAATTTAGCAGATTACATGTTCATTTAATTAATGTGTACTTATTAGTGGAATGAGCAACATGTCTGTGAAATGCTTGCAACCAATGTAAGAAAATGATAGGGATGATATTGATGGTTTGCTTGAGAGCTATGTTAGTGCATTTTAAATTTTAATTATAACATGTTTTGATGTTCCATCGTTGTTGATATATGACGTGCATATTTCAATTTTTCATTTTATGGTAATATGGGAGTCCTGCAACCAGCAGATAAGAGCACAAGTGGCTGAAAATTGCACCGTGAGGCAAGATATATGAAAAGCTTGAGTCCCATTGATTTGTTGGCAACGTGTTGAGTGGCATTTATATGAGCGTGTTATGAGACAATTTGGCGAGATTCAACGAATATAAATGGAGACAATGGAGCCAGGTTTGAAAGTTACTGATGGCAGAAGAAAAGATGATATGGACTAGGCTGACAACCATCAGTCTTACAAAGAAATATAGGGTAATCGACAAACTAGCGTTATCCACCATGATTACGTAAGAGTTGAAGAGGGTCAATTGCATAGAGACAATATGCATTGGTGCACGTCATGGGCTTCTTTGTACTTATTTCAAGCTCGAGTTGAGGCTCCAACAACCTTTTATCCAAGAGCGCCTGGAGAGAGGATATTGATATATTTATGCACCTAGTTAAGTGTAAGTTTATACTTAACACCGTAATTAATATCTTTTTTTTTTTTTTTTGTCGGCGTAATTTTTCCTTGGGGGCGGAGGAATTATTTGAACCAGCATTCGACAGGTGCAAAATAATAGTTTTTTACGAGAAATGGTAAATGCACTTGAGAGTTTATGTGAGGACGTTTGTTGGAATATGTATATTACAGATGCTTGTTATAGTGCTGAGAACAATTCAGCGCAGTCATCTACATCAAACATTGTGGATCCTTTGGGTATTGTTTGTGTTGCACCACACTCCTAATCCTGATCCATCAACTTTTCGCATCGCATGTGAATCATGGGTTGCAGTCGGATCACAAGATGTTGTTGGGTCACAGGATACACATACATACACGAGCACACCTTTTATTCCATCGCAACATGAGGTTCCACTAACACCCTAAATTTATCACAGCTCGCCTCCATTTTGGATGGGTGGCATACTTTTTTCAAGTAGGAACATCATATATTGGTCATTTCTGGATGTCTCTCTCTATTCCTTCTTAAGAAACACAAATCATAACACAACCTGCCCAGGTGTCACAACCTTAACACTCACAAAAAGATGACAAGCATCATGTAAGAGATCGAACTGTTCATGCACCTACGCATTACACTATGGGGACAAATGTCATACCTCCACAACGACGCCATAGATATCAGTATCTCATTCCTCACCCATATTCATAGGTTATGAGCTCTGCAATTTCTAACATTAGTTTTGATATTAAGTTCAGTTATTGAAAAACTGATTTCAGGTTGTATTTCTTTACAAATTCTACTTGGAGTTTATCGATTGCTTCCTCAGGTTTGAATTTTGTTTTAAATGAATTACAGAATTACATACGTAACAATCAATTCTATTATGCCTTTACATATCTAACAACCTTACCTATGAATAAAACGAGATATTTCACCTTTAAAAAGTTGAAATAATTTAGGAGTTAGATATGTAAATACATTGGAATTAGTTGGTGTGCATGTAAATGTCCCTTTACCTTTAGCCATCAAAGAGTTAGATTCTTATGTTGTATGATTGATATTGATCTATCATCTATTTTTATAATGTTAAATTTGAAGTAATGCAATCTACTGTACTTGGTTACCTTTATGTATAAAATATGAACGTTGAGGTGTTTGATATGTAAAATATGAACGTTGAAAACTTTCTGTTATATTATGCTTGTTGTCTTTATATATTTCTTGCAAGAGCTTCTTATATTAAAGAGCCTTGGAATACAGATTAATACATGTTTTATGACACAATAAACCTAGCAGGTAAGACACAAAATGTCCTCAGAAAACTGACAAAACTAAGCCCATTCAAGAAACAATATTTCCCCATATTAAAGCAAACAACATAAACCGTTGTATCACGGCCGTCGCCCGGACGCAGCTCGGCGTCCGTCGTACGGACGTAATAATCTCTCCGTCTCTTGAAAGATGGAATGTTATCACATATAAAGTCCCTCCGGTACACCTTCTTTCTTCTTAAACATAACCTTCTCCTTTGCCTTCTTGAAGTCTGCTTGAGTTACCTGAAAGACGTACCAGATAACAAAGATATCAATGTCCAAGCACATGGAAAGATGGAAAAGAATTTTAACGTGAAGAAAATATGTAAGAGATGAAGTACTGTCAAGTAAAGATTTTTAGCAATTTAACACAGCACACAGAACAAAATCAATTTTCATAAAAATGTTGTTTTCCTTGATAAGCATGCTAAACAATGCAAAAAACATAGATGAGGAAAGCAGCACTTGTTCTATTTTCACAAAAACCATAGACATATTTCCATCCAACACTGCAAACATTGAAAATCCAATAGCAGCACTTGTTCTATTTTCACAAAAACCATAGGTGGCTCCCGAATGATCATCATGAAACTCATAAATCACTATAAAATCGTTTTACAATAATTAAGCCAATATTGTCNCTTAGGATTGACCCTGGGTGTTGGTTTGGAGTTAGGATACACAATATCCTCACAATATTATAGCTAAACCCAATCCATAAGGACCCAAAATGAGGATTTCATTGATTCATGGTTCATTTAGAATGGATATCTATCCAATTCTTTGTGAAATGCCTAACTTGGTCTTTTGCCCCGAGACACCTCCAAATTACCTAACTGCCATTGGGATNCACATCACAATCTCTTAATGCAATATTCACCATCCATTTACCGTTATCTCAACATCAACCAAGAATAAGATTATCAAATTTGCCTCTTCTAGCACACCTCTAATGATTGAATGTGTTGGTTTGATACCACAATCCATTTTCATCCCTTCATAGTTACCCCAAATTCTCTAATAATCCAATAATAATTACTTAAGGCCTCTTTTCCTCCTTATAAGAAAATCTCTATGTAAGGTACTTTTGACCTCATTTTTTGTTGAGTTCTAGCATTTTTTCTTAGGAGTCTAGGATCTAGCTATATGACTTTCCTGTTAACTATTCCTAGAGGACTAGTGATGGTACCCTCACCAATAGAAATTACAAACTCTTATTTGCTCATCTTGAAGTTCCACATGTTGGTTCTAACCTCTAGCACTTAGTAGGTGGAGCCAATATGAGAGAGCTCAAGAGGGGTTCCCCATATGACTGTCTAACCTTAGGGTTGACTCTAGGTGATGTGGTTTGGTTTAGTACACACTTGCAACCTTGAACCCTATCCTACACATGTCTAGTTTGGTTCCCTTACCTCTTTGGAGACCCATGTGGGTGATCCCCAAACCCTTAATCCCTGGTTATTGCAATTTACTCTTGCTTTAAAATTTATACATGCTTGGTTGTAAACCTTACTTTATCTGCAAAACAAAAACAACCTTTTCAAAACCAATGAACGTTTTTTTTTTTCAAAATAAAAAAAAAATTCAAAATCAAAACAAAGACAACAATTTCATAGCACATTATTTTGAATTTACGGGAGTCCCTCGGATAGGGGTGTAAACGAACCGAACACGAACGAATAGAGCTCGTGTTCTTGTTCGGTTCGTTTGAAATTAATTGTGTTTGAAATTGTTCGTGAATGATCTGATCGTGTTCGGTTCGATTTGTTTGAAATTTGTTCGAATTGTTTGAGTCATTCGAATCGTTCGAGCCGTTCGAAATATTCGAAATGTTTGAAAATTTTCATTTTTCTTTATATTTTTTGAATGGTTAAATGTACAATGACAAGCCTTCTGTATTATGAGGAATTGACTCACTCTCCATGGCATATAAAAATTCAAAATATAGATAAACAAATGAATTTTCTTTAGTTTGGCATAAAAAAATATTGCAAAAAAAAAAAAAATCACTAAAAAAACAATTATATTTCAATCAATATCTCTCAAATTGTATATCTTCAAATGGAGGGAAATTGTAGAAGAGCCAACTTAAAGACAGACATTTAAAAGACATGAAATATTACATTAGTTTTTGGCTATATTAAAGGAAAAATGAAGTATTCTGCATAGAAGAGGTTCCAAATAAATCGATAGAGTTACAGTATGACTTCCATCAAATTTGGCTATGTTGGCTTCCGTCAAATTTGGCTATGTATTTATTGAAAGAAAAAAACTATGTTGGATCGAAGAAGATAAGCTCATCGTGGGTTCAAATAAGTGGCAGCCCATCAAATTTGGCTGTTGCAGATGGATGTTTAACACAGAGGATTAGGAAAATGAAAGTGTATATTCCCTGTTCATGCACACAACTGTATTATTCAACTAGCTTCCAACTAAGCATTCGATCTTATCCAAACTATGCCTTTATGACACAAGATACCTACATTTTATGCAAAAAAAAAAAATACAAAAATTAACTCATAAAAGCCCTAAATGGCCTCATACAAAAATTTTAGAAACTTCAAAACCTAGGTTTCACTAAAAAAAATTAAATAAACCTAAAAAAAATTTCTTAAAATTTATGCTAAGAGGCAAATCTGAAGATAATATGAAATATTACAAAAAATATGCTCAAATAAGACGAGTCGGTAGTCTTACAAGAAACCAAACAAGAATATCGAACAACCAAGCACCGAAGCAAGAATACTGAGAGTGGTCGATCCAACGCCGACTCGCCGAGGACAAATACACTTTATCGAAGACAAATAAAAGTAGAGATTAAAGAACGAACACAACCAATCAACCCTAAGCTCCCACCGAGAGTTGCGATTTTGAGACAAAAATGAGGGTTCTCGCAGTCACCGATAGGGGTGTAAACGAGCCGAACACGAGTGAGCCAAGCTCAACTCGTGTTCAACTTGTTTATATTTCGAACTCAAAAAGTGTGTTCGTGTTCTGCTCGTTTGCTTAGCGAGTCGAACACGAACTATTCACGAACAATGAGTCCTTTGAACAACCCTAATCATGTCGTCATAAGACAATAAGGGTTTGAAANATGGCGGAAGAGACCTCTCACTGCAAGTAAATTTGTTTCAGGCAATGTAAAAGATCAAAATTAAATAACTATGTACAGGAGATGCTATGGTAACGAAGGGGCAAAATAATACTTCAAGAGGGGCCAAATTGCCCTTCCATTTGCCATGAAAAGAAAAAGGAAAAAAATATAAGAACATTCTATATTCCCATGAAAAGAAAAAGAAAAAAATATACCAATTTGCCATGCGTGATGATGCATCATTCTGTGTAGATAATTCATATTGTTATCAGGAGCAATCAGAAGCCAGAAAATTGCATGGAGAAGAAATAGAAGATTTTTTTCACAAGAAGTTAGTTAATTGTACTAAAACACATCAAAATAATAGAACTTACAGTTAATTACTCATCTTTATTTATATACAGGGACGAAAGATCATTCATATGATGCAAATGAAGTTATGCAAAATATCCATCTTTAGCTCTGTATTCTGAACAACAACCAACACTTCAAGCTGCAATAAAATGTAGTTCAAGCTATAGTAAAATATTCAATCATACAACTAGCTAGAAAGTTCAACTCAACTGAAATCAAGGAGGGGAGAGAGAGAAACAACCCTCTCACCATTTTTGGTATTTGTTGCACCTCTCTCAAGCCACTAAATTTGAATGCAGTTGATGAAATGGAGAAGAATTTCATTGTAACTGACCATTGCCCATAAAAAAAGCCCAATAATATAATATATATAAGTTCACAACCAACACTTCAAGCTACAGTAAAATGTAGTTCAAGCTGCAGTAAAATATTCAATCATACAACCAACTAGAAAGTCCAACTCAATCGAAATCAGGGATGGGAGAGAGGAAAATAACCCACTCACCATTTTTGGGAGTTGTTGCACCTCTCTCAAGCCCCTAAATTTGATTGCAGTTGATGAAATGGAGAAGAATTTCATTGTAACCAACCACTGCCCATAAGGAAAGCCCAATAATATAATATATATAACTTCACAACCAACACTTCAAGCTGCAGTAAAATGTAGTTCAAGCTGCACTAAAATATTCAATCATACAACCAGCTAGAAAGTCCAAATCAACCAAAACCAAGGAGGGGAGAGAGGGAAACAACCCTCTCACCATTTTTGGGAGTTGTTGCACCTCACTCAAGCCCCTAAATTTGAATGCAGTGGATGAAATGGAGAAGAATTTCATTGTAACTAACAACTGCCCATAAAGAAAGCCCAATAAAATAATATATACATGTTCACATCCAACACTTCAGTGATACAATATAATAAAGAAAGGGAAATAAGGTATATAAATCAGCAAATACTCTAGAGAGGAATTATGCTTCGATTATAAAGGCAAAATTGGATATCCTTGCCTCAATCTCCCCGTAAGACACATTTACATGGAATCTAAAAGGCCATGGCTTTTGTCAGCAAAAGACAAATTGAAGCAGCTATTTTTTACTAAGGAAAAATTATACTCATCTAAAAAACTAGTTGGTTTCATTATAACATTTCTTTCCACCTTTTACCCACAGGGCAAATTTGGGATTTTAAAAAATTTAAATTTAAATTTACTAACAATTACATCATAGTAACTAGGCACTAAATAATACAAAATCAAAGAAATTGAACTAAGATGACAAACGAATAAGAAATGATGCAACAACCACCTTATAATAATGAATAAGAAATGAAAAGAAACTTTATTTGAAACATTAATGAATGAGAAATGAATAAGAAATGAATCAAGTTTAGAAGACTATGTCGAAGCTCATTTGATGGATGATAACAACAGATGTTTGCTACATTAGGAAAGTGAAAGTGTATATTCCCTGTTCATGCACACAATTATATTATTCAACTAGCTTCCAACTAAGCATTCGATCTTATCCAAACTATGTCTTTATGACACAAGATACCTACGTTTTATGCAAAAATAATAATAATACAAAATTTAACTCATAAAAGCCCTACATGGCCTCATACAAAAATTTTAAAAACTTCAAAACCTAGGTTTCACTAAAAAAATTTAAATAAACCTAAAAAAAAATTCTTAAAATTTAACCTAAGAGGCAAACCTGAAGATAATATGAAATATTACAAAAAATATGCTCAAATAAGACGACTCGGTAGCCTTACAAGAAACTAAGCAAGAATATCGAGCAACCAAGCACCGAAGCAAGAATACTGAGAGTGGTCGATCCAACGCCGACTCGCCGAGGAAAAATACACTTTATTGAAAACAGATAGAAGTAGAGATTAAAGAACAAACACAACAAATCAACCCTGAGCTCCCATCGAGAGTCGCAATTTTGAGACAAGAAGAAGGAGAGTTCTTGCAGTCACCGAGATGAAGCTTTTCACGATTTTGAGAGAAGGAGTAGCCGAAACTAAGAGGAGAAAGAGCGAATGAGCAGTCGAAGGCCCGAATCTAAAAGGAGAAAGAGCGGCGTGCTTTCGAGACGAGAAAGAATGGCGTGCTTTCGAGAGGGGAAAGGACAAACACGGGCTAAGGCTTCCGCCTTAGGGTAATAAAAGGTTTTTTTCATTTGTTTTGTATATTAATATATAAAAATAATAATATAATTTATTATATTAATTATATACCTTATATTATATAAATATATAATATCTATAGGTAGTATATAAATATATTATTATTAATAATTTATTGTACATTACAAGATTTAATTTTTTAAATATAACAAATTTTTTTAGCATATAATTATTTTTAAAATATCATAAATTTTTTTTTATATATTTATTTTATTTTTTTTTTATTTCGAACAATGATGATTCGAACACGAACGAACGCATCACTGTTCGTGTTTGGTTCGTTTAACAAATCGAACGAAAAAATTTGTTCGTGTTTGTCTCGTTTGCTTATCGAACGAATCGAACACGAACACTCTGGCGATCGAACACGAACTGTTCGTAAACAATGAGCTTTTTTAACAGCCCTACCCTCGGATGAGGTAACCCATAGTTGCTAACGAGATCTCTTCAGTTTAAATGAGCATAACAACTCGTTTAAGGTAAGTAAATTCAGAAGAAAATAGTGGTAGCAGAATAAGGAAATCGTGGAATCCTAACCGGTGTCGCTCTAATCAACTTTAAATCCCCCATGATTTAACTGAAATTTGTCATTTAAACATTCAAACCTTAGACTTTAGAACTGCTACATCGACGAGGAGCTCAGAGCTAATACCGTTGGCAGCATGACAAAGATGTACAAAAGAACAACTTCGAGAGAGCAAACGGATCTACAACAACATGATGATCTACAACAACAATCTCCTTCTTTAGAATTAAAACAAGCCATAGGACTTTGAGGTTGTCTGCCTAGTGCGATATAAATCTTCAGCTTTATCTTTAGGCATTTGCACAATCATGTTGTGCAATTTAAGCCCTAACTCGTCTCAGGTTTCGAGGTTGTCAATTGTTGTGACATAAACCCTCCTATCTTACAGGCTATTTGTATGGTTGTGTCGTACAAATGTAAGTCCTAAATAATAATAATTGACAGGATGAAACATTTAATATCTTCTCACTGAAATTGAAGCCAAACTATAGGATAGCTTGAGAAGTCATCGATATTCTCCTTAGGATCTATGACATCCCCTAGTTCTTCCTCATTTGGATTCTAAAATAAAATGTTTTAGATTTGAGCCTTTCCCATTTCATACATCTTTTTTTGATCTTTGAAAAATCATACATTTTGAAATTCTTGAAGGCATGATTTTATGATATAAATTGAGAGTTTTCTTAAGTGACTTCGGTCATTTAAGATGTAATTAACTATAGGGGTTTGTTCTTATAGGAAACTTTATGAACCTAGCTTAATATAAATCATATCTAATCTTCTATATTATATAGGGGAATTTGTAGGCACATAAAAAAATGGTTCGCAGACTAAACGAATGTCATAAACTCTTTAGCTTATTTAATCGAGCACCACCAGCAAGTAGTGTATTCATCATTCGAGTTAGCTATATTGCTTGCGGTGTTGTGCTCGATAATTCAAACTATTTTTTTATATGGGATCAGTTTGCTCTCATATTTTCAAAAATTAAAATATTACTTTTTAAAATTTAAATACTATTTTTCTAAGATTTAAATTCAAATGTATATTATATTAAATTTAAAGAAGCACATCGCAACACTTTTCCCCGCCGGCAGATACTTCAAGGCTTTTGCCTCTCCTTAGTCATCTAAGAAATTTTCTCACCTTGACACCATTTTATAACTCCCCCCAACCTTCACCAATATTTTAATCATCTTCTCAGTGTTCATTTTTAATTTGCATGTGCATCCACCATAGCTTGAAAGATTTCTATCTAAATAATTGAATACATTATTTGAAGAATAATATAATATCCCGAGGGGTAGAAGTATTATCTTAAAATGGATCCCATCATTCATATGGTGAAAAATATTCAGAATCTATGGGTCTACATTAACCAGTTATTTGTTCCTTACCTTGTGAGTGTAAGATAGAGTTTATTTTATCTTGGGTCTGGTATCCATACAAGAACAAACTCTCACCGTTAATTACATTCCATAAGTTCTAAACCCATGAGAAAACTCCCGATTAAAGTAATAACACCTATCATTTAGGATTTAAAGCTTGATAATTTAAGGGTTTCAGATAGATAGATTCAGAATTTGGAGGAATTTGTTTATGAAATTTGAGGATTGGGATTTATAGTGCAATGACGATGTGTCGTGGAAAGGCCTGATTATATGGACTGACTAAGCCTAAGACGGATGTGTACCGTAAAGGTTAAATTAGATGGTTGCNTTGGTTACTCTTGTATCTGCTAACAACTCTCACTGCATGGGCAATATCATGCCTCAGCTGAAGGTCTTTTTCCAACAAGTGCAGTCTTGTACCTCTTACCACCATCAAACGTAGTCTTCACCCGATACTCCCACTTGTTATGCAATGTCTTCTTTCCTGGTGGAAGTTCTGCCAGCTCCCACTCGCTCGAACTTTTATCTTGCAAGACTTTTCATAGCTCTGTGATTCTCCACCATATGTCCGTACAAAATTCAGTTTTTCTGTCTTTGGCGCTCTGCTACCTTTCAAGAAACGTCTCTTCTGCTTCCCCATAATGCACCTCTGACTAATGTTTTCACGCCTGAGTAAACCTGCAGTCATATATAGTGTGTCAGTTTTCTTACCCCAAGCCAGAACTAATGCTCCTTTAGTAACCTTCCAAGTACTATCTGAGAAAACCACTGAATGACCACCCTCATTGAGCTGCACTACAGAAATGAGGTTTTTCTTCAATTCATGAACGTGCCTGACTTTTTGCCAAGTCCAATTTCTCTTGTTAGGGAGTGCAATATCAACGCCTCCCATCCCCACCACGTCAAATTTTTCCATCAGCCAGATATACCTTCCCAAAGTTGCCTGCAACATAATTCCGCATTAACTCCCGGTGGGAAGATGTATGGAAGGAAGCCCCTGAATCAAGTATCCAGTCATCAACAGAACTGTGAACCGCCAACAATAGCGCATCATGTATTTCTTCAGTTATAGCATTTGGGTCATCATTTCTCCTTCTTGAGATTTCTGCAGTTCTTTTTTATGTGGCCAACTTTGCCACAATCCAGCAGGTTGCCTGCTGACCAGACTTTGATTTTGATCTTCCTCTGTTTGAGTTCCTGTCCCATGATTTCCCTCTAGAATCAACAATCAGTGCCGAGCTCAAACCCGAGGTCTCGCCAAAATCTTTCCTGTNTGCTTTAATGACCCATATAAAGCTCATTAAGGCAAGCTATCAAATTTATTGCCTTTTTCTCTATAACAGAAGGGGCGGGAAATTAATCTGGTAAAACTTAATTAATTAAGTTTTCCTTAATTCTTCTTGTCAATAGAAGGCAACTGCTTTAAATAAAAATTGGGAATTAGCAAGCTATGGCAGGAAATAAAATACATAAAGAAAAGAATTAAGAGCAGATAAATTAGAATCAATTTATCAAAGAATCCGCCGTAATAGGAAGTAGACCGGGTCTCCACCTTCCTCAACAGAGACTAAGCATAGGATGTTTTTGTTTTCAGTGTTTTGAGTGTTGTGGCTGGGATTACGACGCTGAATTAATGTATTGAGGTTGAGAAAATACCAAAGTTAGTTTGTGTTATGTAACGTATATTTTACCCCTTGGAAATTATATATAAATGTGATGTTTTGTGATGTGAAAGTTTATATGTGCTAAGTACATCATTTAGTCACTTAAAATTAATTCTATAATGATTAAACGGAAGTCGTTTAGGCTTGGAATTGATCAAAATCACAAAAATCTGAAATTTGGACAAAATCAATAGAGCCCGCTCACGGCGCCCTCGATGCTGCCAACGGCGGGATTTTCCCGAGACTTAGGATTTTAATTCCAATAGAGCGCGTTGACGGCGCCATCAACCTCCCCGAAAGCGAGCTCACAAAAAAAACACCTTTAACTGCAATTTTGACCAGTAAACCACCACTTAACCTTTAACCGTGATTTTGACCAGCCAACTGCCACTATTCATCATCCCCTTCCTCCTAAAAACACAATTTTCGACCTAGGGCTTGAGAGATCTTGGATTGGGAGGCAATTTCAAGGCTTTTTGACACCGGATTTGATCATCTTTAGGTAAGAGCTTCATATATATATGTTGGATTCTTGATTCTTATTGGTATTTATGCCTCTTTCCCCTCTTAACAAATAATTGTTCGCTTAGTCTCTTAAATTGAGGGGATGTTTTGAGGGAGGGGCTTTATGGTTTGCCGATCTTGCATGTTGGTTTATTCACTAATTGGAGGTGTTAAACAATGCATTTTTGAAACTTTTTGTCAATCATTTTAGATGCAGTTTTGAGGGTTGATTCACATTTTTACCTTTTTGACATTTCAGGTGGATCATTCCCTCCTCTCTCCTCCTTGTCCCTTATTTCTCCTTGCTTCATGGTCTGTCCCGCACACGTATAAGACGTACGAGTGCGCACGCATAACACTCTTTCTTTATATGGGGCCATCAAGCAAGGCTGTAAGTGGAGTGTGTGAGGTTACNATACATAAATACATAAGAATTGTGTGGTAGTTATGCAAATTACCCTTTAAAGTTTAGGTTTTAAATATGAAATTACCTAAGAGTTAAGTCGTACATCTGTAATGATAACATATATCATCAAAATGTTAGAAAACCGATTCATATTTTCAAATTTCTCCAAAATGCTTAAACTGAAAATACAGAAATTAAAAAAAAAATCTAGGGACAGGTGGAATCGAGGTTACCTATCATTTGAGTGTAAGAATTTGAGAAATAATGAATTCTAGAAAAAATGGCAACGAAAGGGCATCGATCTACTCCTGAGAATAAGCACTCGCAAGGGAAAGGGAAAAAAAGAATTTTAGTCGTCATTTCGTAAATTAAGCCTCTTCGATGGCTTTTTGACGATCATGATCATTAGTTTTTAATTTCTTAATAACTGACGGGTTCTCCCATTGGTTATCATTTACCCAGCTTTTCGATTATTAATTTGCTAAGAACTCAATGTCAGTGCCATAAAAAAGCTGTCGGTTTTAAAGTTCGTCGGAATGCTGCCAGTTTTAAAATTTTTCAGAAAGTTGTCACTTAAATTGACAGAACAACCAACCCACTTATGACCTTCAATTTTTCTGGCGGTTTAAGCTCTTATTTCTGTAGTGTAGGTAACTAATATTAGAAGTAAAAGAAAGTAATATTTTCTTGAAATGAAGTGGGGATATTGAAGGTTCGACATGAATAACATCATTCTCACATTTTGTGAGACATCTGAATGAAGTTCATGCCATGTGGTACAAGCTTGCAATCTTTAAACCTTTAACTTTCACAAAAGGAGGCATTTCTTACATTTTAGGACGCTACCAACAACCTCCTTACAGTTGAAATCCAACCACATTTTGCTTTTTTATTTTCATTTCTTGATAATATAATTGACCTAGATAAGGGAAAAAACTATGTACCAAGAAAAAATTTTGAATGAAAAAATTAGAAGAATTGCCCTTATTTTAAAATCTTACTTTATTGCATCATTTTAATGTTAAATTTTTGTTGGACTTAAACTAACCATATTTTCTTTACAAAGGATCAAATTTTCTTCATTATCTTTTATTTTCCTTGTTATAACTTAACCTCCATCACGCATCACAATCTCTTAATGCAATATTCACCATCCATTTACCGTTATCTCAACATCAACCAAGAATAAGATTTTCAAATTTGCCTTTTTTAGCACACCTCTAATGATTGAATGGTGTTGGTTTGATACCACAATCCATTTTCATCCCTTCATAGTTACCTTTCTCCCATATTCTCTAATAATCCAATAATAATTACTCAAGGCCTCTTTTCCACCTTATAAGAAAATCTCTATGTAAGATATTATTGACATCATTTTTGGTTGAGGTCTAACATTTTTTTCTTAGGAGCCTAGGATCTAGCTATAGGACTTTCCTGTTAACTTTTCCTAGAGGACTAGCGATGGTACCCTCACCAATAGAAATTCCAAACTCTTATTTGCTCATCTTGAAGTTCCACGTGTTGATTCTAACCTTTAACACTTAGTAGGTGGAGCCAATATGAGAGAGCTCAAGAGGGGTTTCCCATAGAAATTTCTAACCTTAGGGTTGACTCTAGGTGATGTGGGTTGGTTTATTATACACTTGCAACCTTGAACCCTAACCTACACATGTCTAGTTTGGTTCCTTTGCCTCTTTGGAGACCCATGTGGGTGATCCCCAAACCCTTAGTCCTTGATTGCTGCAATTTATTCTTGCTTTAAAATTTATACATGCTTGGTTGTAAACCTTACTTCACCTGCAAAACAAAAACAACCTTTTCAAAACCAATCAACTTTTTTTTTTTCAAAATTAAATAAAATTTTCAAAATCTAAACAAAAACAACAATTTCATAACACGCCATTTTGAATTTACGGGAGTCCCTCGGATGTGATAGCCCACAGTTGCTAACGAGATGTTTTCAGTTTAAATGAGCCTAATAACTCGTTTAAGCTAAATAAATTCAAAAGAAAATAGTGGTACCAGAACAAGGAAACCGTGGAATCCTAACCGGTGTCGCTCTAATCAACTTTAAACCTCCCATGATTTAACTGAAATTTGTCATTTAAACCTTCAAACCTTAGACTTTAGGACTGCTACATCGACGAGGAGCTCAGAGCTAATACCGTGGGCAACACAATAAGGATGTACAGAAGAACAACTTCGAGAGGGCAAACAGATCTATAACAACATGATAATCTACAACAATAATCTCCTTCTTCAGAATTAAAACAAGCCATGGGACTTTGAGGTTGTCCGGCTAGTGCGACATATATCCTCAGCTTTATCTTTAGACATTTGCACAATCATGTTGTGCAATTTAAGCCCTAACTCGCCTTAGGTTCTGAGGTTGTCAATTGTTGTGACATAAACCCTCATATCTTGCAGACTATTTGTATGGTTGTGTCATACAAATTTAAGTCCTGAATAATAATAATTGGTAGGATGAAACATTTAATATATTCTCGCTGAAATTGAAGCCAAACTATAGGATAGTTTGCGAAGTTATCGATATTCTCCTCAGGATCTATGACATCCCATAGTTCTTCCTCCTTTGGATTCTAAAATAAAATGTTCCAGATTTGAGTATTTCCCATTTCACACATCTTTTTCTGATCTTTGAAAAATCATACATTTTGAAATTCTTGAAGGCATGATTTTATAATATACATCGAGAGTTTTTTTAAGTAACTTCAGTCATTTAAGATGTAATTAACTATAGGGTTTGCTTTTATAGGAAACTTTATGAACTTAGCTTAATATAAATATGGTCTAGTCTTTTATATTATATAGGAGAATTTGTAGGCACATAAAAAAATGGTTCACAGACTAAACGAATGTTATAAACTCTTTAGTTTATTTAATCTAGCACCACCAACAAGTAGTATATTCATCATTTGAGTTAGTTATATTGCTTGCAGTGTTGTGCTCGATAATTCAAACTATTATTTATATGAGATCGGTTTGGTCTCATATTTTCAAAAATTAAAATATTACTTAAAATTAAAATACTATTTTCCTAAAATTTAAATTCAAATGTATATTATATTAAATTTAAAGAAGCACATCACAACACTTTTCCCCGCTGCTGACAGATACTTCAAGGCTTTTGCCTCTCCTTAGTTATCTAAGAAATTTCCTGACCTTGACACCATTTTATAACTACCCCAAACCTTCACCAATATTTTAATCATCTTCTCAGTGTTGATTTTTAATTTGCATGTGCATCCACCATAGCTTGAAAGATTTCTATCTAAATGATTGAATATATTATTTGAAGAATAATATATTATCCCGAGGGGTAGAAGTATTATCTTAAAATGGATCCCTTCATTCATATGGTGAAAAATATTTAGAATCTATGGGTCTACATTAACTGGTTATTTTTCCCTTACCTTGTGAGTGTAAGATAGAGTTTGTTATATCATGGGTCTGGTATCCATACAAGAACAAACTCTCACCATTAATTACATTCCAGAAGTTCTAAACCCATGAGAAAACTCCCGATTAAAGTAATAACACCTATTATTTAGGATTTAAAGTTTGATAATTTAAGGGTTTCAAATAGATAGATTCAAAATTTGGAGGAATTTGTTTATGAAATTTGAGGATTGGGATTTTTAGTACAATGACGATGTGTCGTGGAAAGGCCCGATTAAATGGATTGACTAAGCCTAAGAAGGATGTGTACCGTAAAGGTTAAAATTAGATGGTTGCTGAAAATATTTGGATTTGGTATTATTAGGCTGAGATTGGATATGATTGGTAGGATTTGAGGAGTTTGAGCACAATTGGTTAGATTTGAGGATTTTGGACAAAATTGGTTAGATTTGAGTGATTTTGATATAATTGGTTGGGTTTGAGGAGTTAGAACAAAATTGATTGGTTTTGATTTATGAATGGAAGGGACATGATTAGTTGGATTTGATTTCTAGATGAAAGTTGAATTCTAATCCTAAAATCTAAGCATTATAAGGGACTTAAATATGTATAGACTAACTTAATGATTGGGGATGACATCCCTGGTCATGATTCTCACAGTTTTTGAGGTTAATCGGTAGCCTTAAACTATTAACCAACCAAATTGTTAGAGGTCTCCACTATTGTCATAGTGATGTAGAGTGTAGTCCTACTTAACTATTAGGTGGTTAGAGGCTATTTCATCAGTAATCTTGGGTTACTTCATCTTAGGGCACTTACATAGTCTAAGAGGTTTACAGACTTTAGGAATTTATATTTCCTAACCACAACTAGCTAAAGGTATTAGACTGGACTAATCTAGGAGTGCATGAACCTAGATTTTATTTATATACTGACTGCCCTAGGGTTTATTGTTGATTTGTGTGATATGAAATTATTTTGCATTGGTGGATTTTAGTTCATTTTATTAGGTTTGATCTTTTAGTTCTGATTTAATTAGGTTTCTTAGTATATTGCTTCACAAGTAAATCAGGTTTTTTTGAGTCTTTCTATATCATTCAATTTTCTAGCTTATGTTGATGTTTTCATTCAGTTGTTCAACCTTAGTTCTTATTTCTAGTGTCAGTTTTCTATCACAGATTGGAGTTTCAGTAATTTAGGTTCTTCAATAAGACAAATTAGAGTTTATATATTAAACACATAAGTACAAACAGATTTTACATGCATACCAATTGATTCTCATAGATTTCCTTAACACTTAAATTTCATCGTACTTATCACTTCCAAAAATGCCATTCACTTACATTAATCATACCTAAGGTTTAAATATCACATCCAAAAATATTTTTCACCATCTATTTTCAAAAATAATATATACTTTTCATGTATATATTTATCACATCACTCAATTCCAATGGATTTACATACATAACACTTTAAACTTTCATGTTTGCACACATAAAACTCACTTCTAGTTGATTTACATACATTACACTTATTTTCATGTTTGCACTTGTNTCAATTCCAATGGATTTACATACATAACACTTTAAACTTTCATGTTTGCACACATAAAACTCACTTCTAGTTTATTTACATACATTACACTTATTTTCATGTTTGCACTTGAAAAACTTAACTCCTATAGATTTTCATATATAACACTCAAGCTTTCATACATAAAACTTAAGTCTTATAGATTTTTATATAAAATAGTTAAGCTTTAAAGTTTACACACAATACTCAAATTTTCATAGATACACATATCTCAAGCTTTCATATATTTTTATATATAACACTTAAAGTTTAAAGTTTATACACAAATTTAAATTTTTATAGATTTGTACATGGATAAAGTGGTTTGTATATAAACATGAAACTTTGGTTGTTCAGTATGTAAATACATAAGAGTTGCATGGCATGTAAATGCATAAGTTTTATGTATGTAAATGCATGGGAATTGCTTTAGGTTTTTGTAAATCCACAAATTCTATGTATGTGAATGCATGAGAATTTCCTTAGGTGTATATAAATTCACATTTTCTATCTGTGCAAATGCATGAAAATTGCTTTGGGTGTTAGACAATAAGCATATGAGAATTACTTAGGGTTTAAATGATAAGCACATGAGCATTACATTAGGTGTTAAACGATATACACATGAGCATTACTTTTGCTGTTGAACAATAAGCACATGAGAACAAACAAACACATGCTATACAATAGACCAATGATAGTATACTTGAAATTATAAATGTTTAGGAGTAGGGCATGCAAAAACAAAAAAACATGCATAGTTTGTATGTAAATCCGAGTGTTTAGGTGCTGGATATACAAATGCGTATGGATTAGGTTTATGTATGTAAATTGATGTTTAAGATGGTAATCATAATTTTCACCAATTTGGGAGAATGTGGATGTTTAGGCATGCTATTTGCATTCTTGCTATGGCTAAACTCTAGGGGGGATATTTATTTCGAAATTTGTTATTTGTTTTTTTTTGACTTCAAATCCTTGCGTCGTGAGAAACCAGTAAGAAAATACCAATTACATGTATACATTAACTACATGACTTAACAAACTCNGTCTTATAGATTTTTATATAAAATAGTTAAGCTTTAAAGTTTACACACAATACTCAAATTTTCATAGATACATATATCTCAAGCTTTCATATATTTTTATATATAACACTTAAAGTTTAAAGTTTATACACATAAATTTAAATTTTTTTAGATTTGTACATGGATAAAGTGGTTTGTAAATAAACATGAAACTTTGGTTGTTCAGTATGTAAATACATAAAAGTTGCATGGCATGTAAATGCACTAGTTTTATGTATGTAAATGCATGGGAATTGCTTTAGGTTTTTGTAAATCCCCAAATTCTATGTGTGTGAATGCATGAGAATTGCTTTAGGTGTATATAAATCCACATTTTCTATCTGTGCAAATGCATGAAAATTGCTTTGGGTGTTAGACAATAAGCACATGAGAATTACTTAGGGTTTAAATGATAAGCACATGATCATTACATTAGGTGTTAAACGATATACACATTAAAATAAACACATGAGCATTACTTTAGCTGTTGAGCAATTAGCACATGAGAACAAACAAACACATGCTATACAATAGACCAATGATAGTATACTTGACATTATAAATGTTTAGGAGTTGGGCATGCAAAAACAAAAAAAACATGCATAGTTTGTATGTAAATCCGAGTGTTTAGGTGCTGGATATACAATGCGTATGGATTAGGTTTATGTATGTAAATTGATGTTTAAGATGGTAATTATAATTTTCACCAATTTGGGAGAATGTGAATGTTTAGGCATGCTATTTGCATCCTTGCTATGGGAAAACTCTAGGGGGGAGATTTATTTCGAAATTTGTTATTTGGTTTTTTTGACTTCAAATCCTTGCGTCATGAGAAACCAGTAAGAAAATACCAATTACATGTATACATCAACTACATGACTTAACAAACTCAAAAAAGAATAATAACCCTTGAATTATGAACTTTTCACACAATCTGGAGATAAAATACTAAAAGCTAAATTTTATTCAAAAGAAGGAATCCTAAAATTCTTGCCATTTCGGTGATCAGAGAAGCAAGAAACATACGAGGCTTCCTCTAAAAAATGATTAGGAGAGCTAAAAAACATGAAATCTGATAAATTTCACCCCAAACGCTTCAGAAAGAATAAACTGGAATCGATACTTTATCAATGAATTCAAAATTTCCGATGAGGTCCTCACTGCCTTGAATGAAGAAAGATTGGAAGGAGGAGATGGGGCTCTGTTGAGGGTGTTGGGGATTTAGAGGAAATTTTCATGCATACCGCTTAACTCTTCTTTATTTACTTATCCAACACTTATTTTCCTGCAACGGGAGGGTGGCATGTATGTAAAAATTTCAAGTATCAAATATGTAAGTACATAATAATTGTGGTAGGTATGTAAATCTTCCTCAATTTTAATGTCTTGATTAGTTTAAGCTAATTTCTTTTTTACTATAAGTTTAATTTTAATTGATGTTTTATTTCAATATTTTTATTGTAATTATAATGATTGTTTTTATTTTTATTTTATGTTCATATTTGATTTNCCAACCTCTAGAATGTGATGAGGTCCTCACTGCCTTGAATGAAGAAAGATTGGAAGGAGGAGATGGGGCTCTTTGGGGGTGTTGGGGATTTAGAGGAAATTTTCATGCATACTGCTTAACTCTTCTTTATTTACTTATCCAACACTTATTTTCCTGCAACGGGAAAGTGGCATGTATGCAAAAAATTCAAGTATCAAATATGTAAGTACATAATAATTATGTGGTAGGTATGTAAATCTTCCTCAATTTTAATGTCTTGATTAGTTTCAGCTAATTTCTTTTTTTACTTTAAGTTTAATTTTAATTGATGTTTAATTTCAATATTTTTATTATAATTATAATTTTTATTTTATGTTCATATTTGATTTCGATTTTAGTANTAATTGTGGTAGGTATGTAAATCTTCCTCAATTTTAATGTCTTGATTAGTTTAAGCTAATTTCTTTTTTACTATAAGTTTAATTTTAATTGATGTTTTATTTCAATATTTTTATTGTAATTATAATGATTGTTTTTATTTTTATTTTATGTTCATATTTGATTTCGATTTTAGTTTGTATTTAAGTTCCAGTTTAAATTAAGTTTAGATTTAGTTTAGGTTTGATTCATGATTAAACTTTAATTTGATTTGGATGGAATTATNTTTTAGTATGTATTTAAGTTCCAGTTTAAATTAAGTTTAGATTTAGTTTAGGTTTGATTTATGATTAAACTTTAATTTGATTTGGATGGAATTAGATTAGATTAAGTGCTTAATTTAATTTAATTTTGGTTTCTTTTAATCTATAGTTGAATTTAATTTAGTTTTACTGAGGATTTGAGTTTTAATTTATGTTATAGGTTATATTTTAATTTAATTAAGATTAATATTGTGCTTTAAATTTAGTTTTGATTAGCTTAATATTTAGTTTGGGTTTTAGGTTTATGTTTTGATTTGTATTTCAATTTATATTTTAGTTTAAATGATTTTAATTTTCTTTTTGTCTGTTTTTTATATTAATATTTTAATGAATTATGATTATTATTCTCCAAAATATTGTAATGTAAACGCATGCCTAAATGAAATCTAATTTGGACGCGAACGTGCTCATTTGAATGTATTTGAGGATCTGGATTCACTTGTGTGATTCGTTTCACAAAATGATATTATGAATGTAACTTTTTAGGCGAAAGAAGATTTAATGCATTAAGACTTGAAACCTAAGAATCTATGTAAAAATAGTGTCAAATTACCATTGAATCGTCGCATGCTTTTTCAAGCATGACGACGAATATGATGTAGCTTACAAGACAAAATTTCCAGCACTACGATGAGCCAGGGAGACCACGATAGATCTGAGTCTACTTATATTAGTTGAATTTTAGTTCAATTTTAGGTGTTAATTTTAGGGAGACCACGATGAATACGATGTAGCTTACAAGACAAAATTTTAGATTATGCTTTCACTATTGAATTAGATCTATTTAAATAGTTATGATTTGAATGGAAGAATAGAATTCTATGACACAATGCATGGAATAGACCACCAACTTAAAAAAATTGGGAGAAGAAATTCCGAAGTCATAGTGGTGTGTGAAAGAAGCTAACAGAACCATGAACTCGACTTATCTGTTCATATAGGCATCATTATTTCTCCTAATCACCCCCATAATAATGTGGCACCCTCTAAAATTTTCTTATTTCTAGAAAGCTTCAGCAACAATCTTCTAGATGGTATGATATTATTTGAGCCCAACCTATCNTTAGTTTGGGTTTTAGGTTTATGTTTTGATTTGTATTTCAATTTATATTTTAGTTTAAATGATTTTAATTTTATTTTTGTCTATTTTTAATATTAATATTTTAATGAATTATGATTATTATTATGATTATTATTCTCCAAAATATTGTAATGTAAACGCATGACTAAATGAAATCTAATTTGGATGCGAACGTGCTCATTTGAATGTATTTGAGGATCCGGATTCACTTGTGTGATCCGTTTCACAAAATGATGTTCTGAATTTAACTTTTTAGGCTGAAGAAGATTTAATGCATTAAGACTTGAAACCTAAGAATCTACGTAAAAATAGTGTCAAATTACCATTGAACTCGTCGCATGCTTTTTCAAGCATGACGACGAATACGATGTAGCTTACAAGATAAAATTTTCAGCACTACAATGAGCAAGAGAGACCACGATAGATTTGAGTCTACTTATATTAGTTGAATTTTAGTTCAATTTTAGGTGTTAATTTAGGTTTATTAAATTTGATTTACATTTGAATTTAGGTTAATTTTAATTTTAGTTCAAGTGAAGCCTAAGGCCTAGTAGACCCAGGCTCACCTAGCCACCCAATGACACTATGAAGAGGTCCTAGGTCTAGATAGAATTGGATATGATTCACAAGAGAGGGTTGACTGAAAATGAGGTCAATACCCACTTTTGAATACAATATAAACACCAATTGGTTCAGCCCTCTTCACATTCCAAGTTGACATGATAATTCCTTAATCAATTAAGCTCCTTTATCTCTTTAATTAACACCTACATTATCAATCTCAGCTGCCCTAAATTTCTCCCAAGTATCCACCTCATCAAATCCACATCATGGTCTACAACATTACAACTTTGCAATAAATTATTAATCACTACTTTCCTACTTCACTAAAAGGCAACAATCATTCATCTTTTTTTAGACCTTAGCCACATTTTAGTTACATTCAAGATACTCAAAATCTCAAATAAACCAAGATATAATATTTTGTCAATCGCCTTTTTGATAGGAGCTTTTCATTTCTATGAGATTTTCTTTTTGTTTTATTGGTTATTTAATTATCATAATTAATATTTAAATTTTATTTAGTATTGATGATGTCCACGCTACACATCTCAAATAGTTTTCAACCAAACATATTTTTGCTATTATGTAATGGACATAAAAAGTTATATTTTAAGATTACCTTTGTAGAATTCTCGAGGGAGACTCATTGTAGAGTAGAATTCTATGACAAGATTCATGGAATAGACCGCCACCTCAATAAATTTTAGATAATATTGTTTAGGTGGGAAGGACCTCAATTATAAATTCCTCATCGATTTTGTTCATCTATGCTATCCTCATTAAATTTTAGATTATGCTTTCACTATTGAATTAAATCTATTTAAATACTTATGATTTCAATGGAAGAATAAAATTCTATGACACGATGCATGGAATAGACCACCAACTTAAAAAAATTGGGAGAAGAAATTCCGAAGTCATAGTCGTGTGTGAAAGAAGCTAACAAAACCATGAACTCGACTTATCTGTTCATATAGGCATCATTATTTCTCCTAATCACCCCCATAATATGTGGCACCCTCTAAAATTTTCTTATTTCTAGAAAGCTTTAGCAACAATCTTCTAGATGGTATGATATTATTTGAGCCCAACCTATTCTTTCTACCAATAGAAATCACCAATGTGTAGAGTGATAATAAGGATTCACAATAACTCAAAATGATTTATGCATGCAAGGTAATGGAACATCTTTTGACTTATAAATATGTTGCCTTGGCTCCAACTCCTTTAGTAAGAGTTCATACTACTGATTTTTTATCCCATTTTTAAAATCTAATTTTGAAAGATTTTCTTTCATTTACATTTCTGAAGTTGAACACCCTATTTTATATCATACAACTCATCGAAATGAAATTTTAGCATGAGATAGTGATCCTCAAACATATATATCTCTTAGTTTGGACTATTCGTTATTGAACACTTAGACATGAAATGTCAATATCACCTTCTGATAATCACCTTGCAAAGCTTGTCTCTCTATTAGGACCTTTCAACAACAAATTCCCATATTAATATCCAAGGAACAAGCATCGATGCTCACCAGATAATTTATCATTCTATTAGGACATTTCAAAGGTAAATTCTCGGACTAAGATCCAAGGATTATGCCTCCATGTCACCTCCATGTCACCAAACATATTAGTTTACATAGAAAGATACTTCTATTAGTTGCATACCAATAAGGTAATCATTTAAATGAATTTCTAAACTATGATTCTTATGAAAAATTTAATAAAACTATGAAATAATTAATGTTATGTCCATGATTATTATGATAAAGGCAAAATATTTGTTTTTCACAATCATATGAGAACTTTCTCATTGACACTTGTCACTTAAAATAATCTTTATTTTGAAATATTATCATTATTAATACAATTGTCTAATTGAGATGAGGTTTAAATTTAGTATGATCTCATGTTGAAGTTTAATCATGGTGAAATAAAAATCCAATTCTTACAATAATGAGTTTTACGGTGCATGAAAATCTATTTTTATAAAATTTATTATGTCAACTATTGAGCTAGTCTTTTTAGGAAAATGTGTTGTTCCCATTGATGGTGTTAAACCATTTTGTGGTAGAAAATTTATGATGATAGAGAAATAGTTTTACATCTTAACCTAAAAAATTCACATGCACGCAGATAACAACAATAAAACCTTTATCCCACTAAGTGGGGTCGGTTACATGAATCCTTTTTTTCTTCATTGCGTCCTATTTAGTGTCATATTTTCATTCAATTCTAATAAATTAAGATAATTATTTATTCAATATGCCCAAGTGATCCTAGGTCTACCTCTTGTTTTCTTAACATAAGTCATATCTAAAACATCTACTCTTCTAATCAAATCATCGAATAGTTGACTTTTAATGTGACTAAACCATCGAAGATGACTCTCTCTAGTGTTGTTCGTCACTGAAGGTACACCAACCCTATCACAGATATATTCATTTCACAATTTGCCTCTAAGTGTAAAGTCACTCATCCACCTAATCATTCTCGTCTCAGCAACGCTTATCTTAGTTTTATGCTTCTCTTTTAAAAGAAAACATTCAGTGCCATAGAGCATTGCAAGTCTCACCCATATCTTATAAAATTTTCCTTTCAGTCTAAGAGGTAATTTTCTATCACACAATAGTTCTAAAGCATTCCTCCACTTCAACCAACCAACTTGAATTCTACTAAGAACATCCCCATCAATATCACCATCACTTTGAAAATAGACCTGAGATATCTAAAGTGTTCACACCTTTTAATAATTTGATCACCCATAATTACATTTTTGTCACTAGAGCTACAACTACTAAAATTACATTCAAT
The DNA here is from genome assembly GCA_002079205.1 of Phalaenopsis hybrid cultivar. NCBI lineage: Eukaryota > Viridiplantae > Streptophyta > Magnoliopsida > Asparagales > Orchidaceae > Phalaenopsis > Phalaenopsis hybrid cultivar. Next base: position 183,725 of record JXCR01143681.1, on the reverse strand, counting down.
GTATTCAGTTTTAGTTCCACTCAAACAAAGGCCTTTAGACTCAAACGAGTTTCTGTCACTTTGAATAATAGGCCTCTGCCTTTTTCCTCAACTTTTTTGAGCTTATACACGAGAAGGATATCATCAACAAAAAGCACACACCAAGGTACATCCTCTTGTAAGTGTCCAGTAAGACCATCCATAACTAAAACAAAAATATATGGGCTTAATGACAATCCTTGATGTAAACCAACAGAAATAGAAAAATATTTGGTCAATCCTCCTTTTGTTTGAACACAAGTAACAATTCTTGTATACATATCTTTAATGACTTGAATATAAATCATATTAACACCTTTCTTCTCAAGAACTCTCCAAAGGATATCTCTTGGAACCTTATCGTAAGCTTTTTCTAAATCAATAAAAATCATATATAGATCATCCTTATTATCTATGAACTTCTCCACCAAACCTCTCAATAAATGCATAGCTTTCATAGTAGACTTGCCCGAAATAAATCCAAATTGATTATGAGAAATCTTTGTAATACCTCTTAACCTATGTTCAATTACTTTCTCCCATAAATTTAAAGTATGGCATATCAACTTAATTCCTCTATAATTGCCACACTCTTGTGCTTCCCCTTTATTCTTAAGAATGGAGACCAAAACACTCTTCCCCCACTCCTTAAACTTCTTTTTAGTTTTTAAAATAATATGAAAGAGTTTAATAAACCATGACACTCACAAATCTCCTAAATATTTCCACACTTCAATTGAGATATCATTCAGTCCTACAGACTTTCCATCATTGATTTTCTTTAAAGCCTCCTCAACTTCTTATTTACTAAAGCGACGGTAAAAATGAAATATTTTATTATTATTAACGATATTAAGATCACTAGTGTTGATCATATTTTCTGAAACTTCATTAAAAATTTTATCAAAATAACTCACTCACCTATTTTGAATATCTTTTTCTAAGAAAAAATATTTTTTAATTTTCATCTTTAATACACTTTACTTGAGTTAAATTATTTTTTTTCTTTTCTCTTTATTTGAATAGTTTATACTTATATTTTTCACTCTTCTTAGTATCTAATATATTATAAAGATCACTAAAAACAAAATTTTTAGCGTCATAGATTGTTCTTTTAGACTCTTTACCGGTCGTTTGATATTTTTTCCAATTCTCTAATCTTTTACTTTTAAACCAATTTTTATAACATATCTTCTTATATCTTTTTTTTTCACATTATTATTCCATCACCAACTATTTTTATTTATAAGAATTTTTTTTTATTATCCAAGTATCACTTTTGGCACTTGTTTAATAGTTTTTGTTATTTTATCCCACATAAAATTCTTGATGAACATCCCAAATTTTAAACTCTTGAATTTTACTCATAAAAAAAAAATTATTTGTCTTTTAGGTACTACCATCTAATTCTATGACGAGGATTCCTAGTATTCCTTATTTTACAACTCTTCATCTTAAGATCTAGAACTAATAAATGATTTTGAGTGCTTAAATCCTCACTTGGAATGACCGTACAATCTCTTACATTCTCTACAATTTCTTCTTCTTATAAAAAATAATCAATTTGTGTTTCATTAAATCCATTCTTATAAGTAATAATATGTTCACCTCTTTGCTTGAATAAAGTATTAGTAATAACAAAATTATACGCTAAAGCAAATTCTAATATAGCTCTACATTCTTCATTAATCACTCCAAAACCGTAGCCACTATAAATATTTCTAAAATCTTCTACCACTCTACTGACATGTCAATTTAAATCTCCTCCAATAAAATTTTTTTTTTTAAGAGCCATCATTGTATTATGTCTTTTAAGTCATTCCATAATTTATCTTTAGAACCTATATCTAAATTTACTTGAGGAGCATAAACACTTATAATATTAAAAATCTTAATATTAACAATAATCTTAAGGACTATAATTCTATCTTCAACTATATTAATTTTTAGAATATTATTTTTCAAACACTTATCTATAATTACACCTACTCCATTTCTAGTGTGATTTTACCTGAATACCAAAGTTTAAAACCTAAGTTAGCAATCTACTTAGCCTTTCCTCCAACCCATTTAGTTCCATGAACACATAAGATATTTATCTTTCTATGAATTATAATATCTAAATTTGCCAATAAGAGTACATATATTCCAATATCCTATTGTAATAATAGTTTCATGGACTAACTTTTTTACCTATATTCGTCCGTAATGTGGGAACCCTTACTTATTTGACACTACACCCGGACGCTGGTGTAACGACTTTTGCACACTTTTCACTGTATTCATATCATACAACACATCGCTTCTAAGGGATGCCCTAGCATTTACATAATGATCAAAGTGATTCATGTTTTAAGCTAACTGTCGACTACCTAACGCAACCCTCCATTTTTCATTTCCGGGCTTGGGACCGGCAATGATAGTGTTTTTACATGAAAACCCATTCAATTTAAAATTATAGGGCTTGACCTAGATAAAGTGATTTAGTCTCTATTCTCTCTCTCTATATGTTTGTTTGTGTGTGTGTATATATTGCTAGAAAATTTATGCATAGAATTAACACAAAGATCTTGCATATATAACATAAAAGAAATAATATAGAAGACACTCAAGTTTTTAAATGTATAGTTTAACTATATGAAATGATAAACGATATAAACAAAATTTTAAAATTTCATTGTTTCCCTCAAAACTGTAGAAAATTAGATTACAAAGTAATGTAATGTAATGTAATCAAACTTAATCCCTTACAAATGTAATAAAGCTTAAAGTAATAGAAGGACAATGATAGCGATCGAGTAACAACGCTCACGCAATAGCACTAATGTGATGACACTCGGATGATAATCAAGCAATAATGATAGCGGTCACGCAATGATGCACGTATGTCACATATATTCGAATTTAATGTATGCATGTTTGTCCTTGTTACATAACTAAATAAAAACAGTTATTTTATTACTAATTGTTTTGGTATTTTCCAATTGCGAAAAGCTTATAAATCAAATAAAAGCATATGATGATAAGAATATTTTCATATGGGCATTATGCTTCGTGGTTCACAAAATGGGAGCAAGGAGTATCTCATTCCTTCTTTATTCCTCTTAAGGCCCGAGCACTCTTAATTATAATCCCACGGCGTCCATGCGTTAATTATTAATTTGCACGCACTAATAATTTAAAACAAACGATTGGACCGTTGTGCAGAATAACTGATCATTATTAATTAATTCTAGTAATTAAGTGCTTCCAACGTGCAATAACTGAACTCTGTTTTCTATTATTAGTTTGGCATGAAACACGCTGTGCAGAACCTTATTTGCAGCTATTCATGTATTATTCAGTCTGAGCAAAGTAGAACTATAAAATAGCAAATTGGCACAGTTTTTAATATTAATTGCTTATGGAGTGCCTAGATTTGCGTTACATATTAATCCAATGCATGTTAGTCTATTAATCTGAGGCCCTCATTATGCTAAGAAAAAGGGGCATTTACATACATAACACCCAACTCTTAAGTATTTACATTTCTATCACCTAAACTTTAGTTTTTACATTTTTACTACCCAAGTTTTTCATATCACATAATATCTACCACCATTATAACTTTAAAGAAGTAAAATATAGGCATTGATGTTTAGGTGTTAGATATGTAATACATAAGAATTGAGCGGTATGTATGTAAATAAGAATTGAGGGGGTATGTATGTAAATTTTTCAAAAAAAAACTAGAGGTCTCTCTCTCGCTGTCTCTCTAGCTTTCGGTCTCTTTCTCNTTCCAAAAATTCCCAATAAATCCAAATAAATCCAAAATATTCCTAATTTCACTTTGCCCAACTACACCTTGGCCCAATTAGGCCAATTTGACCATCTTTGACAAAATCCCCAAATTAGCCCCAATGTTGGCTAACACCCCAAATCTCAACAATTGAATGCCTTAGACCTCAAATTGGCATCCAATTTTTGTTGAAAATCCTTTATAAGGTTGTTTGTGACCAAACACAACAATCAATTTGAGCTTATCCCAAAGCTAGCTCAAGTTAGACCCAAATTTAACCCTTAAAGGCTTAATTTATGTCTAAACCCAAATCCATCAAAATCCATTCAAATTAACCATCAAATCAACTTCAAAACAACTTTCATCCTTCATGAAAGTTGTTCATAATGATGTTTTACACCAAACACAACAATCAATTTGAGCTTAGCCCAAAGCTAGCTCAAGTTTGA
>JXCR01143681.1:164288-178443 GCA_002079205.1 Phalaenopsis hybrid cultivar | reverse complement strand
TTTTTTGCTTGAGATGTGTATAACAACTTTCTTCTTCTTTCTGATTTTGATTATTCCATGTGCCATAATCCAAAAGAAATGATTAATATATATTTGCAGTCGTTGATAGATGAGCTATAAATTCTTTAGGAAATATGTCATTACATTACATATGACGTTTCCATTAATGAGATTTTCTAATGAAAATAACTTTAATGTGAATAATAATTGATTTTTCTGCATATGAAAGGTTATTCAGTTGCAGCACTGTGAGAAAGTCTATATTCAATAAAATTATCAAAGACATTTACGCTACAACATGGTAGAAAAAATTAATTCACGTGTATTTATTGCTATAAAGAAAAAAATCTTTATATGCATGGCATCAAAATTATGTCTGATCATATTGTTCTTCCACGGATGAATCCCAAATAATAGACCTTTTTTTTCAAATATATCCCAAAAAATAGACATTTTTTTTCAAAGATGTGTATACTGAAAGTAGGAGAACAATGTGAAGCCAGTTCAAAGCAATCAGCAATCTTTAGAATTCCACAAACAATCCTCATCTAAAAGATTAAAAATTTTTATGCTAAGCGTCATTCATAAGCATGATTGGGCTTGCTTGAGATACAATGATTGTACTATCTATTGATTTCTATGCACGATATTGATCTCTGCAGGGGTTGGGAGCTTGAGCCTGATGTGTGGTAGAAAAGTGAAGATGTCGAAGATAGACCGTAGGGGCCTCCCATAGATGGCATTGTGCTTCAATTCTGACTTAGCGACGATGAATTGGATGGAGCCAGTCATTTGTCAAGGGGAGTTCTACCATCATAGTAGGGAGATTTATCATTCCTTTTAGTCTTACAGCTTGTTATCGAACCCATACAATAACCAAGATGTAGGATAAAGTTTCTTCTTAGTTAGTCCCAGATTAAAGAAAATGAAGTCAAATAGGACATCGACAAAGCTTTATTTTTTAGCAAAATCCTCTTCACATCGTATCAGGTTTCACCAATCCATGCGCTGATAAAGGAATGATAAATCTCCCTCCAGGTCTGAAGAACAAGTGGGTTTTGATGGGAGACTTGAACTCCTTCCAGGTCCGAATCATCAAAAGTGATGAGCTCGAAACACAGTTTCTTCTGTACTAGTTCTTAGGTGAAACAATAAGGATTGATCAGATATCAACAGGCTTCCATCTTATGTTTGTTTCTCCTTAAAGATTTGGTGATTCTCATGTTGTTGCTTATGTGTTTATTGCCCTCTAGTGGGAGCGTTGTCCTCATTGGTAGACTTATCTTGCAGAAACCAATCATAGTACCCTTGTCAAATCAATCTTTCAATCTCTTTCATGACCTACTTACATGCTTTGGTGGTGTGACTATGACTCTAGTGAAAGTGACAGTACTATTCTTAGTTCTTTGATTTGGATTTTAGAGGGTGAGGCCACTTGATATTCTCTTCATCTCTGATGACCACTAGAGTATTGACGTGCGACGCATTGAGCGATGCTTATTCTTTCTCATGTCGAACCTCATGTTTTCAATTTATAGACCAAGGAGTGATTCCTCTATTGTTCAAACTTTTTTTCCTTTGTGAGGTTTAATTGGCATTCCTGACACAACTCTTGTGTTTTCCCCCAAATCACTCAAATTGTTTATTACACAATGGATAAATTTGGCATAACAGATCGCCTCCCACATTAATGACGAGTAGAAAGGTTTTATGCAAAGCCCTACGAGAAAGACTCCTCTCATCAATTTTGGATATACCCCTAGGATCTAGCAATCTTCAGTAGGAAACCTACGAAAGTAGTTTTTGAGCAACTCTCCTATGTTTCAACAAATTTTTGAGAGATGAGATGAATCATTGATGATCCTTCGGTTTGTGGTGAACAACTTCACGAATAATCTGGCAAGCTAGTTGAAGGTATTTATAGTACCTCTCACGAGAGAGTAGTACCGTGTGCGACCTTGACTCTTAAGAATGACTTGAAACACTTGGCAAAAGAAACACTTCAGAAGCATGTTGAATGTGCTTAATGCTTCGATATTGGTCGACGTGCTTGTAGGGATTAGTTATTCTTTCTAAGAATCAATGTTTGAGAGCTTAAAATTCGTTGAGATGGGGTGTTGGAGGACTGCTTCAGCTAATGGTGAAGACTATTGAAATTTATGATGAGTGGAGAAGCAATCCTTATCTCTGAGAGGGAACTCTTCCTGAAATCAGGTGTTTTTGCTCGTGACAGATCACATCATTAGGAGTGACAGTGAGACACGACAGTGTAGGTGACTTGCATGATACAATTCAGTGAAACCCGTAGTGTCGAGAAGGTTAATGTTTCAGCTTGATAGGGGAAGGGTTCCATTACGAGGCTCGATAAAAGTATGTTTGAGCAAGACATTTCCGGTTGGCTGCTGAACTGGGGTAATTAAGCTTCATTCAGTTGTATGGGCATCAGTTGTCGGGCTTCATGTAGAAGCTTGAGGATCTTGTCTAAAGACTCCTCCATCCTGCACACTCTATCATCTGAAGAAGGATATAAGGTTCCTTCATCAGTAAGGTAATGCCTCCCAAGGTGGGAAGATGTGGAAGTCTAACGCTCATGACTTCTTGACTGTCCCCTAGAATGATGGGTGTTGGAACGGGACGCTTCGTTGTTACAAGTATTACTTCTAGTGGCCATTTGAATAGGTCTCACAAGCACTTCAACGATAGAATTGTCTTTCCTACATGTAGCACAAAACTGATGCACGTTGGAATGTCTGTGGTGGAAGAGTGATTATTTAGTGTCTTAACATTGCATAAGAATCTGACGGACACACAAATAATTAAAGTGATTGGTAGAAACACTATAAGTTTTTATGTGAAAAATTCAGAAAGAGAAGGGGCCTAGCTCAGTTGAAATGATTCATTATGAGTTGGTGATTACACGTACATGCCCTTTTCCCACAGGTGAGAAAAGGTTACATAGTTACTCAAGTTATAACATGCGTGCTCATTTGCCCACGAGAAGTGGCTGCAGTGGGGAATAGTTGTTAGAGCTTTGCTACACTATTTTTGAGGTTGGCACAACATCCAGAATGATGTACTGCTCCACAATATGCTTCATGACTGTGATGTCAGATGTTACTTCATACAGTGCTTTGTCACTATGCAACGCAAGTCTTGACTATGCACTGAGCTTCACTGCAACGAGTGGATAGAAGTTAAAGGTGGTCGACAGTTGGTGGTTGATGGTGGTTGACGACTGTAGGAGTGGGAGGTACTCGTTTGATATGCGGTGCAGAAACAATGTTGGAATTTAGCTCATTCTCTAAGTTTCAATCTTTTTATGGCTCAAAGTCTTGGTCCACTCTCAACAGGAGGGAGANGATGTGTATAACAACTTTCTTCTTCTTTCTGATTTTGATTATTCCATGTGCCATAATCCAAAAGAAATGATTGATATATATTTGCAGTCNGATGTGTATAACAACTTTCTTCTTCTTTCTGATTTTGATTATTCCATGTGCCATAATCCAAAAGAAATGATTAATATATATTTGCAGTCGTTGATAGATGAGCTATAAATTCTTTAGGAAATATGTCATTACATTACATATGACGTTTCCATTAATGAGATTTTCTAATGAAAATAACTTTAATGTGAATAATAATTGATTTTTCTGCATATGAAAGGTTATTCAGTTGCAGCACTGTGAGAAAGTCTATATTCAATAAAATTATCAAAGACATTTACGCTACAACATGGTAGAAAAAATTAATTCACGTGTATTTATTGCTATAAAGAAAAAAATCTTTATATGTATGGCGTCAAAATTATATCTGATCATATTGCTCTTCCACGGATGAATCCCAAATAATAGACCTTTTTTTCAAATATATCCCAAAAAATTGACCTTTTTTTTCAAAGATTGTAATCATGAAAGTAGGAGAATAATGTGAAGACAGTTAAAAGCAATCAGTAATCTGTAGAATTCCACAAACAATCCTCATCTAAAAGATTAAAATTTTTTATGCTAAGCGTCATTCATAAGCATGATTGGGCTTGCTTGAGATACAATGATTGTACTATCTATTGATTTCTATGCACGATATTGATCTCTGCAGGGGTTGGGAGCTTGAGCCTGATGTGTGGTAGAAAAGTGAAGATGTCGAAGATAGACCGTAGGGGCCTCCCATAGATGGCATTGTGCTTCAATTCTGACTTAACGACGATAAATTGGATGGAGCCAGTCATTTGTCAAGGGGAGTTCTACCATCATAGCAGGGAGATTTATCATTCCTTTTAGTCTTACAGCTTGTTATAGAACCATACAATAACCAAGATGTAGGATAAAGTTTCTTCCTAGTTAGTCCCATATTAAAGAAAATGAAGTCAAATAGGACATCGACAAAGCTTTATTTTCGATCAAAATCCTCTTCACATTGTATCAAGTTTCACCAATGCATGCGCTGATAAAGGAATGATAAAACTCCCTCTAGGTCTGAAGAACAAGTGGGTTTTGATGGGAGACTTGAACTCCTTCCAGGTTTGAATCATCAAAAGTGATGGGCTCGAAACACAGTTTCTTCTGTACTAGTTCTTAGGTGAAACAATAAGGACTGATCAGATATCAACGGGCTTCCATCTTATGTTTGATTTTTCTTAAAGATTTGGTGATTCCCATGTTGTTGCTTATGCGTTTATTGCCCTCTAGTGGGAGCGTTGTCCTCACTGGTAGACTTATCTTGCAGAAACCAACCATAGTACCCTTGTCAAATCAATCTTTCAATTTCTTTCTTGACCTACTTACATGCTTTGGTGGTGTGACTATGACTCTGGTGAAAGTGACAGTACTATTCTTAGTTCTCTGATTTGGATTTCAGAGGGTGAGACCACTTGATAGTCTCTTCATCTCTGATGACCACTAGAGTATTGACGTGCCACGCATTGAGCGATGCTTATTCTTTCTCATGTCGAACCTCATGTTTTCAATTTATAGACCAAGGAGGGAGGACATGATTCCTCTATTGTTCAAACTTTTTTTCCTTTGTGAGGTTTAATTGGCATTCCTAACACAACTCTTGTGTTTCCCCCCAAATCACTCAAATTGTTTATTACACAATGGATAAATTTGGCATAACAGATCGCCTCCCGCATTAATGACGAGTAGAAAGGTTTTATGCAAAGCCCTACGAGAAAGACTCTTCTCATCAATTTTGGATATACCCCTAGGATCTAGCAATCTTCAGTAGGAAACCTACGAAAGTAGTTTTTGAGCAACTCTCCTATGTTTTAAGAAATTTTTGAGAGATGAGATGAATCATTGATGATCCTTCGGTTTGTGGTGAACAACTTCACGAATAATCTGGCAAGCTAGTTGAATGTATTTATAGTACCTCTCACGAGAGAGTAGTACCGTGTGCGACCTTGACTCTTAAGAATGACCTAAAACACTTGACAAAAGAAACACTTCAGAAGCATGTTGAATGTGCTTAATGCTTCGATATTGGTCGACGTGCTTGTAGGGATTAGTTATTCTTTCTAAGAATCAATGTTTGAGAGCTTAAAATTCGTTGAGATGGGGTGTTGGAGGACTGCTTCAGCTAATGGTGAAGACTATTGAAATTTATGATGAGTGGAGAAGCGATCCTTATCTCCGAGAGGGAACTCTTCTTGAAATCAGGTGTTTTTGCTTGTGACAGATCACATCATTAGGAGTGACAGTGAGACGCGACAGTGTAGGTGACTTGCATGATACAATTCAGTGAAACCCGTAGTGTCGAGTAGGTTAATGTTTTAGCTTGATAGGGGAAGGGTTCCATTACGGGGCTCGATAAAAGTATGTTTGAGCAAGACATTTCTGGTTGGCTGTTGAACTGGGGTAATTAAGCTTCATTCAGTTGTATGGGCATCAATTGTCGGGCTTTGTGTAGAAGCTTGAGGATCTTGTTTAGAGACTCCTCCATCCTGCACACTCGATCATCTGGAGAAGGATCTAAGGTTCCTTCATCAGTAGGGTAATGCCTCCCAAGGTGGGAAGATGTGGAAGTCTAACGCTCATGACTTCTTGACTATCCCCTAGAATGATGGGTATTGGAACGGGACACTCTGTAGTTACAAGTATTACTTCTAGTGACAATTTCAACAGGTCTCACAAGTACTTCAACGATAGAATTGTCTTTCCTACATGTAGCACAAAACTGATGCACGTTGGAATGTCTGTGGTGGAAGAGTGATTATTTATTGTCTTAGCATTGCACAAGAATCTGACGCACACACAAATAATTAAAGTGATGGGTAGAAATACCATAAATTTTTATGTGAAAAATTCAGAAAGAGAAGGGATCTAGCTCAGTTGAAATGATTCATTATGAGTTGGTGATTACACGTACATGCCCTTTTCCCACAGGTGAGAAAAGGTTACATAGTTTCTCAAGTTATAACATGCGTGCTCATTTGCCCACGAGAAGTGGTAGCAGTGGGGAATAGTTGTTAGAGCTTTGCTATACTATTTTTGAGGTTGGCACAACATCTAGAATGATGTACTGCTCCACAATATGCTTCATGACTGTGATGTCAGATGTTACTTCATACAGTGCTTTGTCACTATGCAACGCAAGTCTTGACTATGCACAGATCTTCACTGCAACGAGTGGATAGAAGCCAAAGGTGGTCGACAGTTGGTGGTTGATGGTGGTTGACAGCTGTAGGAGTGGGAGGTACTCGTTTGATATGCGGTGCAGAAATAATGTTGGAATTTAGCTCATTCTCTAAGTTTCAATCTTTTTATGGCTCAAAGTCTTGGTCCACTCTCAAGAGGGGGAGGCTTTATTTATAAAGTCTAGGAGAGATTTCTCTACAAATAAAAAAGGAATTCAAACCACTCTATTGGTTGGCTCAGAGAGATACTCTCGATCAGATAACAATTGATGAACATTTGAGTGCATTGAAGATGCTATAATTGAGTGATCTTGGGCTCATTGGATTCATGTCGCCGAGAAACTGAAATTGACTATAAGCTTCTTAGCTTTAAAATTCGTTTGACCTTTCATTTATGTACCGAATCTTCCAGATGTGGTTTAATAACTTGTCCTATATTTGATTTGACTCTGATCACTTCAATTTTAGTACTGCTTGGTCCATCTCGTAGAGCTCATCAATTTGTGTAAGTTTATTGAAATCAAAGTTCTGGATGATTTTTAATGAAGCTCGAAAGTTATTTGCACAAANGAATCTTCCAGATGTGGTTTAATAACTTGTCCTATATTTGATTTGACTCTGATCACTTCAATTTTAGTACTGTTTGGTCCATCTCATAGAGCTCATCAATTTGTGTAAGTTTATTGAAATCAAAGTTCTCGATGATTTTTAACGAAGCTCGAAAGTTCTTTGCACAATAAAGTTTGAATTTCATGCCATACTTTATGATCCGTGTCAAATGATGACATTTTGTTGATGTTGTATCTGACCATATTCTTTTGCTTGATAGGAGCCACATTCTTCTTGTTGTCAAGGTTGAAATTATCACATGTGGATGCCTTCCTTCGCTGTTAAATGCGTGTATCAGAATTAACACTCGTCATAAACCAACACTTTAATCCTTTTTCCTTTTTAAAGAAGAAAAAAAAAACTTTGCAGCACGTGTGATAAGTAATCCAATACACATCTTTACCACTAGTAAAAGTTCAGAACTAATATTAAGAAAAAAAATATGAAAATCATTAAATTTGGAATCATTCAATTGCTTTCTTTCTCAATCACATGGGCAACTGTCCAACAATAAATCCCTCTTCAATTTAGCCAACAAAATTTGACTTTAAAATTTGTAAAACACAATCTACATATTAATAGTTCAGCTCAAACCCATTCCAAGGAACATTGCACTCGTGTCTTGGGGCCTTGGCAAGGAGAAATTATTACGTCTGATGCTCGCAAGTATCGACACCGGCGATGATTCAACCACACGAAATACTCGATGATGTTGTTGGATCATGAGAGCTGTCTGGACATGTAGACATCAATAGTTTTTTAAATCTGTTTTTTTTTTATTTGTTATTAGCAACATTTACATGCATACAACACAATTCTTATGTATTTGCATATCAAACGCTTAAAAATTCATATTTACTTGCATAACGCTCAAATCCTTAACATAGTAGCATAAAAAATTAACACAAATCAAAATCAACTTTTCCATACATATTTATGTAGCAATGAGTCATACAGGTGTAGGCTTGGAAAGACTTGGGCATATTGTATAAAAAAATGATTTTAATTTATTAGAATTAAATGAAAATATGACACTAAATAGGACACAACAACAACAATAACAATAAAACAAAGTCTTAATTCCATTACGTGGGGTCGACTACATAATCATTTGTCTCCATTGTGTCATATTAAGTGTGATGATTTTATTTTGTTCTAATAAATTAAGACCAAGTCTTCCTAGATCTATCTATACCTTTCTAAACATAAGTCGAATCCAAAACATCTATTCTCCTAATCGGATCATCAGATGGTCGTCGTTTAATGTGACCAAACCATCTAAGACGACTCTCTCTATTTTTGTTTGTCACTGGAGCTAACTAAATAGGGCACAATAGAGAAACAAAGATTCACTTAGCCGATCTCACTTAGGGCCCGTTTGGGGCAGCTTATTTTGCTGCGATGGCGTTTTGAAAATGCCGCCGCAGCGTTTGTTTCGGCGTTTAGGGCTGCGTTTTCAAATCGCCCGTAATTGTGGATGCGATATTATTCGTTCCATCGAACACGTGGGAGGGGTTCCGTTCGGCGTTGGCTAGGGCTTATTTCCCTCCTGTGCTCCTGTGGATCTCTCGCGCTCTTCCCCGCGATCTCCTTTACCGATCTTCTCGTGCGTAAACTTCTGTTTGTACTTCTTCCTCGGATCTCCTTTGATCTTCTCTGGTTCGTTTATGCGGCTCAAATGTTGTTTTTGGTATTTCTGTGGTTTCTTTTTAGGCCTACATGGCAACTACAAAGCTTCTGTTCTTCAATATGCTCTAGAAATGTTCTCCATAGATCTTCTCTGGTTTTTATGCCCTCACGTTTTGTTTTTTTTGGGATTTTTAGCTCTTACATTTAGGGATTTTTAGATCTTGCTCTGGAAATGGATCACATATTACAATGCTCTGGAAATAGATCTTCTATATGCCACACTTCTTTGGGATTTTGGTTTACAGTTGTTCTGAAAATTGGAGTTGTTCTGAAAATTGGTTCTCCCTGTTGTTCTGAAATTGGTTCTCCCTGTTGTTCTATATGCCAAGTTTTGGTTCTGTATGTCTTGCAATACATTTCAGTTTGAGTTGTTCTGAAAATTAGAAATAGGTAATTGAGCTTTACAGATCTGAAAATTGGAAATAGGAAATTAGGTAGTTTGATGTGGCTTGGTTCTCCCTGTTGTTCTGAAGCTTGGTTCTCCCTGTTTCATTGCAATTAGCTAGTTTGATGTGGCTAATTTTCTGGAATTCTTGGTTGCTAGTTCCATCAAATCGTGACTTTGATCTTTACAGTTGGGGAAATGACTTTATTATTTGCTTTTCAAAACAAAGCTATTAGAGGCTTTGATCATTTCTTGCCTGTGTGCTTCATTCCAAAAGTTGTGTAACATGTGCTTCATTCCTAGTAGACAATTTATTTAGGAGATGCTATGTGAAGTTTGATCACGACAANACATGGGCAACTGTCCAACAATAAATCCCTCTTCAATTTAGCCAACAAAATTTGACTTTAAAATTTGTAAAATACAGTCTACATATTAATAGTTCAGCTCAAACCCATTCCAAGGAACATTGCACGCGTGTCTTGGGGCCTTGGCAAGGAGAAATTATTACGTCTGATGCTCGCAAGTATCGACACCGGCGATGATTCAACCACACGAAATACTCGATGATGTTGTTGGATCATGAGAGCTGTCTGGACATGTAGACATCAATAGTTTTTTAAATCTGTTTATTTTTATTTGTTATTAGCAGCATTTACATGCATACAACACAATTCTTAGGTATTTGCATATCAAACGCTTAAAAATTCATATTTACATGCATAATGCTCAAATCCGTAACATAGTAGCATAAAAATCTAACACAAATCAAAATCAACTTTTCCATGCATATTTATATAGCAATGAGTCATACAGATGTAGGCTTGGAAAGACTTGGGCATATTGTATAAAAAAATGATTTTAATTTATTAGAATTAAATGAAAATATGACACTAAATAGGACACAACAACAACAATAACAACAAAACAAAGTCTTAATTCCACTACGTGGGGTCAGCTACATAATCATTTTTCTCCATTGTGTCATATTAAGTGTGATGATTTTATTTTGTTCTAATAAATTAAGACCAATTTTTTATCCAATAAACCCAAGTCTTCCTAGATCTATCTGTACCTTTCTAAACATAAGTCGAATCCAAAACATCTATTCTCCTAATCGAATCATCAAATGGTTGCCGTTTAATGTGACCAAACCATCTAAGACGACTCTCTCTATTTTTGTTTGTCACTGGAGCTAACTAAATAGGGCACAATAGAGAAAAAAAGATTCACTTAGCTGATCTCACTTAGGGCCCTTTTGGGGTAGCTTATTTTGTTGCGACGGCGTTTTGAAAACGCCGCCGTAGCGTTTGTTTCGGTGTTTAGGGCTGCGTTTTCAAATCGCCCGTAATCGCGGATGCGATATTATTCGTTCCATCGAACGCAGGGGAGGGGTTCCGTTCAGCGTTGGCTAGGGCTTATTTCCCTCCTGTGCCCCTGTGGATCTCTCGCGCTCTTCCCCGCGATCTCCTTTACCGATCTTCTCGTGCATAAACTTCTGTTTGTACTTCTTCCCCGGATCTCCTTTGATCTTCTCTGGTTCGTTTATGCTGCTCGAATGTTGTATTTGGTATTCCTGTGGTTTCTTTTTAGGCCTACAAGGAAACTACAAAGCTTCTGTTCTTCTATATGCTCTAGAAATGTTCTCCATAGATCTTCTCTGGTTTTTATGCCCTCACGTTTTGTTTTTTTTGGATTTTTAGCTCTTACATTTAGGGATTTTTAGATCTTGCTCTGGAAATGGATCACATATTACAATGCTCTGGAAATAGATCTTCTATATGCCACACTCCTTTGGGATTTTGGTTTGCAGTTGTTCTGAAAATTGGAGTTTTTCTGAAAATTGGTTCTCCCTGTTGTTCTGAAATTGGTTCTCCCTGTTGTTCTATATGCCAAGTTTCGGTTCTATATGCCTTGCAATACATTTCAGTTTGAGTTGTTCTGAAAATTGGAAATAGGTAATTGAGCTTTACATATCCGAAAATTGGAAATAGGAAATTAAGTAGTTTGATGTGGCTTGGTTCTCCTTGTTGTTCTGAAGCTTGGTTCTCACTGTTTCATTGCAATTAGCTAGTTTGATGTGGCTAATTTTCTGGAATTCTTGGTTGCTAGTTCCATCAAATCGTTGCTTTGATCTTTACAGTTGGGGAAATGGCTTTATTATTTGCTTTTCAAAACAAAGCTATTAGAGGCTTTGATCATTTCCTGTCAGTGTGCTTCATTCCAAAAGTTGTGTATCATGTGCTTCATTCCTAGTAGACAATTTATTTAGGAGATGTTATGTGAAGTTTGATCACAACAGTTTTGTAAAGCTATGATAATATGATGCATATATAGCTCGCAATGTGTTTACAGTTGGTGACATTTTTTTGTTCATTAATCTGTTCATTCGTAAATTTCATGTTGGAGATGAATATATGGCTCGAAACTGTTTTCAATACATTTCATATGGATAAATCTTTCTTTTGTCTTCTGTTGTTTGTGGGTTTCCACGACATTCAAACTTATATTGTTATCTTTTGATGAAGTTATAGTATAATATTGAAGTCTGTATCATTATTAGGTTAATAATTTGGTTAGAAACCTCTTGGACTTTGCTAATTATGCAGAAATTGCTTTAAAAGAATGTAGGCGCTTATTGCTACTCTCTCAATTGGTTTTTAGTTGCTCTTAAATGAATTTTATTTGATATTTTCTTCGGTAAATCTTACTACTATACAAATTAGAGATCTTTTTAAGGTTGAGAATTGTATGGGACATGTTGTCTAGTTTAATGTTATTGACCATGTCTATATTGACAAGTTCTTGGAGTGAATAAGCTGCCCCAAACAGTTGTCAGGGGCAGGAATGTCATTTAACCACCAATAAGTTACTCTGAACAAGCTGCCCCAAACAGCAAGCCAGATTATTCTGATAATCTGCAGATTATCAGATTATCAGAATAATCTGCTTATCAGCAGATTATAAATAATCTACAGCTGCGCCAAACGGACTCTTAGTTGGGCAAAAGTTTTGTTATTATTGATGTTGTATACAATACCAAGGTGTTATAAATATAAATATTTTATTTTTCATGGTTAGATATGTAAATACACAAGAATTGTGTTGTGTAAGTTTTCCTAGTCTCTCTAACTTTGTTTCACTTGAGCTAACTCAATAGGACACAATGGATAGAAAAGATTCAGTTAGCGGACTCCATTTAGTTGGGTAAAAGTTTTGTTGACGTATACAACAATAAAATGCTAAAAATATAAATATTAAATTTTTATGGTTAAATATGTAAATAAGAATCGTGTTATGTAAGTTTTCCTTTTTTTTTTTTTCATCATTTCCTTTCAATTAATTTCGTTCCAACAAAGTCCACAAACAAACATGTGCAATTAATAATCAANAAATATAAATATTAAATTTTTATGGTTAAATATGTAAATAAGAATCGTGTTATGTAAGTTTTCCTTTTTTTTCTTTTTTTTTTTCATTTCCTTTCAATTAATTTCGTTCCAACAAAGTCCATAAACAAACATGTGCAATTAATAATCACGTTCGCAAGCCGACACCAAACCCCAAACCAAAATCAGCAGAACCATAAAAGCTTCTCTTTTTTTGGCTTCGGATCGATTGAATTGCTAAGAATGGAAAATCTTCCAAGTACATCTCTTCTCTGTACATCCCACTAACCTCCCCACCACCATGCGCTCATCTTCTCTTACTCACTCGAACCATCAATCCGCCGGCCAACGACGCCGTCAGCCCGGGGGCGAACTTCGGTCTCAACCCCTCCAATCCAATCGGGTCAATATTGAATTCTCGAAGAATGGCGACGATCACCGTCTTCATCTCCATGATAGCCATCTCCTTCCCCAAGCAAACCCGAAGCCCGCCCTGGAAGACTGGATATTTAAACTGATTCGCCNGTCAATATTGAATTCTCGAAGAATGGCGACGATCACCGTCTTCATCTCCATGATAGCCATCTCCTTCCCCAAACAAACCCGAAGCCCGCCCTGAAAGACTGGATATTTAAACTGGTTCGCAGGCGTAAANTGATGGAGTTTTAGTATAATATTGAAGTCTGTATCATTATTAGGTTAATAATTTGGTTAGAAACATCTTGGACTTTGCTAATTATGCAGAAATTGCTTTAAAAGAATGTAGGCGCTTATTGCTACTCTCTCAATTGGTTTTCAGTTGCTCTTAAATGTATTTTATTTGATAATTTCTTCGGTAAATCTTACTACTATACAAATTATAGATTTTTTAAAGGTTGAGAATTGTATGGGACATACTGCATAGTTTAATGTTATTGACCATCTATATTGACAAGTTCTTGGAGTGAATAAGCTGCCCCAAACAGTTTCATCTGACAGGGGCAGGAATGTCATTTAACCACCAATAAGCTACTCTGAACAAGCTGCCTCAAACAACAAGCCAGATTATTCTGATAATCTGCAGATTATCAGATTATCAGAATAATCTGCTCATCTGCAGATTATAAATAATTCACAGCTGCGCCAAACAGACCCTTAGTTGGGCAAAAGTTTTGTTATTGTTGATGTTGTATACAATACCAAGGTGTTATAAATATAAATATTTTATTTTTCATGGTTAGATATGTAAATACACAAGAATTGTGTTGTGTAAATTTTCCTAGTCTCTCTAACTTTGTTTCACCGGAGCTAACTCAATAGGACACAATGGATAGAAAAGATTCAGTTAGCGGACTCCATTTAGTTGGGTAAAAGTTTTGTTGACGTATACAACAATAAAATGCTAAAAATATAAATATTAAATTTTTATGGTTAAATATGTAAATAAGAATCGTGTTATGTAAGTTTTCC
>JXCR01143681.1:75292-115836 GCA_002079205.1 Phalaenopsis hybrid cultivar | reverse complement strand
CAGGATCTATTAGAATTTGGGGAGAACTTT
Source organism: Phalaenopsis hybrid cultivar (assembly GCA_002079205.1). Taxonomy (NCBI): domain Eukaryota; kingdom Viridiplantae; phylum Streptophyta; class Magnoliopsida; order Asparagales; family Orchidaceae; genus Phalaenopsis; species Phalaenopsis hybrid cultivar. Next base: position 115,806 of record JXCR01143681.1, on the reverse strand, counting down.
CACAGAAATTTCTATCCAAATATTTCCCTCCATCCAAAACTGCTAAACTTAGAAATGACATAACATCGTTCTATCAAATTGATGGAGAGTCAATATACAAAGCTTGAGAGAGATTTAAAGATCTTCATAGGAAATGCCCTCATCATTCAAGAGTCGATATATGAAGCTTGGGAAAGATTTAAAGATCTTTTTAGGAAGTGCCCTCATCATTTGTCCCAGATTTGTTGATAATTCAAACTTTTTATAATGGATTAGTGGGATCACTTAGATCGATTATCGTTGCTGCGGCTGGTGGTTCGTTAATGGCAAATCATTTTGATGAGTCTTATTCGTTAATAGAAGAGATGGCTACCAACAATTTTCAATGGTCCTCTGAAATGGTAAATTCTAAAAGAGTAGCTAGTATCCATGATTCTGATGCAATATCTATGTTAGCTTCGCAGATTGCTGCAATATCCAAAAAATTAAATCATTATGGGATGAATTATTCTCCAACACCTCCTATGATGGAAGAGAATTCATCTGGGCAATTTGTGGATGTTCAACCTTCATATGAGACTTTAAATGTTATTAATAGACCCAACAACCCTTTTTTTGACTATTATAACCCATGTTGGAAGAATCATCCAAATTTTAATTGGAATAACAATTCTTCTACAGATCAACAATGTTATTATAACCCAGGTTGGAAGAATCATCCAAATTTTAATTGGAATAACAATTCTTCTACAAACCATTACAACCCAGGTTGGAAGAATCATCCAAATTTTAATTGGAATAACAATTCTTCTACAAATAAACCCAGGTTGGAAGAATCATCAAAATTTTAATTGGAATAACAATTCTTCTACAAATCAACAATTGGTTTATATGAAACCTTAAATGCTATTATAGACCCAACAACCCATATTCGAACTATTATAACCTAGGTTAGAAGAATCATCCAAATTTTAATTAGAATAACAATTCTTCTACAAATCAACAATGGGTGTTGACCTCACTTTTGGTTGAGGTCTAGAAACTTCTTCNATGAAAGGTATTTTTGTGTTTTTCTTTTAGGTACAGGTAAAAAGGTGAAAAATGCTTAAAGGAGTGAAAAAGATTAAATTTAGAGCAAATAGGTGAAAAATGTGCAAAAGTGTTTTGGCGCCTAAACGCCGGGTAAACAGATAAGGTCGCGCCTAAGCACCAGAGGACCCGTGCATAAGCACCAGTGGTACTTATTGGACGAGTAAATTTGGTTTTTTGTGAATTTTGAAGAGGTTTTTGAGGCACCTATTGGCTTAATAGGCGGTTACAACCACCATGGATAAAAATCATTGCTAATGGATGCTTCTCTTGGAAAATACATTGAATCAAGACACATTTTGAAGAGATACCAAGGCACCTTTTGGAAAATTATAAAAGAAATAAGATTGGGACTTTGAAAGAGGTCCTAAAAGTATTGGAAAAGTTTTGAAATATATAAAATTGGGGAGTTAGTTGGAGAGATTTTCATGTACCACATATTTATCCTTTTTTTGTTTTTAGTTTTTTATTTTGGAGTGTTGTAAAAGAGAAGAGATTCAAAGGAATTTCAAGAGTTTGGTGGAGGACTTGAGATAATTTTTTATATTTTTGTTTTNTTTAGACTACTTTTGGTTTTAATTGAGACTTGTTATTGGTTTGACAATGATTTCTACTTTTAGACTAAAGTGTGGTTTTGTTTTCTCCATGAATTCTGAGTAGTTTTTTTTAANAGGGAATCGAGGGAACTCTAGAGTGAGAGCTAGTATCTTCCCTGCCTAGCCGGTCTTCAGAACAATTCAAACATTCAATTAGCCAATATTTTTTATAGCATCTCTAGTAAGGGTAAAGAATATTATTGCCTCTATTTGGCACAACACAATATGCATACTTCTACAACAGAATTCTTATATTTATTACTGATTCATGATAAGGAGAAAGATCTTTTCATATTTAGTACTTTTCTTCTACAAAAACTCACATTACCTTTTTAAGTTTGTTCTGTTTTTGTCAAAATATTCAAATTACCAAAAGTATTTAATCTTTCTTTACTGCAAATACGTCTTTAGTTTAAATAGTTATTTTTTAAAAATAAAAAGTTTTCCAAAAAGTGCATACTGCATATCTTCCTTGTGGGTTCGATATTCAGGTCTTAATCAAAAAGACATATATGATCTTTAATATTGGAATAAGTTGTGATGATTTAAATCCATGGACTTCATTTACTTTTTGATTGGGTCAATCCAAATGTTAAAATTTATTGTGAGAACATGTAAGAACTGGGTTGGTATTGTCCTAGTCAACAATTGGAAAGAATCACATGAGGTTGTATGAATGAGAATGTAGTTCATATGATTGAGTGCAAATAAATAGGAAAATATTCATTGAAAGGTGTAGAGTTAGAGGACATTAAAGTGACAGGTTATTTATTGTTTTAGGTTCTGATACAAAACGTTAGCCCCTAGGTGGAGGGAATCGAGGGAACTCTAGAGTGGAGCTAGTATCTTCCCTGCCTAGCCGGTCTTCAGAACAATTCAAACATTCAATTAGCCAATGTTTTATATAGCATCTCTAGTAAGGGTAAAGAATATTATTGCCCCTATTTGGAACAACACAATATGCATACTTCCACAATAGAATTCTTATATTTATTGCTGATTCATGATAAGGAGAAAGATCTTTTTATATTTAGTACTTTTCTTCTACAAAAACTCAAGTTACCTTTTTAAGTTTGTTCTGTTTTTGTCAAAATATTAATATTACCAAAAATATTTAATCTTTCTTTACTGCAAATACGTCTTTAGTTTAAATAGTTATTTTTTAAAAATAAAAAGTTTTCCAAAAAGTGCATACTACATATCTTCCTTGTGGGTTCGATATGCAGGTCTTAATAAAAAAGACATATATTACTTGATAATGATATGTATACTTGCGTAGTATCCTAATATATATAAATTGAAAGTTAAATTCTTATTTTTCTTCAAGGTCAAGTTTTTGGTTTTGTTGCAAAATAAGGAAATATAAGTGAAAAATATTATCATAATTTTTGTTATACTGTTGCATATAAGCAGTTTCGGGATCACTCACCCCTTAAGCTGGCTAGGTCTGATGTTCAGCATGGGGATGTGGGTGGTCAAGTCTGAATCTTGGGGCTTAGGGCTTAACTTTTAATTAAGTGAATCATGAAAGTGGTCAAGCACTTTTGAAAAATATGGAAAGGTGGTCATCTTTGGCTAAAAAGGATATGGGGACCTGAATGAAGCTAATGCATGGCTCCTTGGCTTATCTATGACTTGGGTGAAGCCACATGGCTTTCCTAGGGCTTGCATAAGTTACGTGGAAATGAAATTTGATAATTTGTGCTTTTTTTGTTTCAATTGTTCATGAGCTTAATTTTTGACATTTCAATCAAGTGACCTTGTACCATAGGCTTGATTTAACCTTAATGTGATGGAAAGGCTCAAATTAATGTTAAGAGAATTTTGATTTGATATTTGGTAAGTGGGCTTAGGCTTGGATTTGGTGGATTTTTGCTTTTCAGAATTCATGGAGATTTAAATTTGTCATGATAGATTTTTTTGAAATTTATCATGATAGGTTTATTTTAGAAATTGAGTTTGGGCTCTTGAATTGTGACTTATGGGATTTTTTTTAAAGTTTGATTTCAATTTTGGTGGGGGGATGTGTCTATAGATGTAATGTGAGTCTGGGTGAATCATGGCGGTGATGTGTATGTCATGTGGATTGTGTGTGAATTGGAGTGTGGTGTGATGTATGTGAATATTATATAGTGTATGTGAGGTGGTATATAGGAGTTGTGTGTGGTGTATGTGAGGTGGTATGCATGATTTATGCATGAATTGTGCATGGTGTATGATGTGGTGATATGGATGTGTATGTATGTGCATGGATTGTAGGGGTGGTAAAGGGTATTTGTGGTTCACCAAAAGGGATGGAATCCTAGGTCACAAAGATCTTCCTAAGGCAACAACCAACTCTATGACGAGCTCAAACTGAGTTTCAATATGTTGGTTCTAATCAACCTAACTAAATTTTGTAGATTTGGAACCACACATATGAGACTAAAAAGAGCCAAGAGGTGGTTGGAATTTTTAATTGGGATGGGCTCCACCACTTGTCTTCTAGGAATGTCAATAGGGAAGTCCAATGACTAGATCCTAAGCACTAGAGGAGGAGATAAACCTCACCAAAATGAGTTTAACAATGGTCTCGCCCAGGCCCAACTGGAGCACGCCAATATACTTTGGGACATGGTCATGCCTAGGCCAGATGTGACCATGACAAGGAATTTTGAGGTGTGGTCACTCCCAGGTTTGGCGTGTCTATGCTCGACCAAGAAAGTGACATGTTCTTTTTTGGCCAATCTTGTTGCGTCAGATCAAAGAGTGATGTCCGTGCAAGTCCTATGTGACAAAAAATGTGGTTAAAAGTTGTCTGGCCATTGCAGTGGCTATCAGACTGTGGTGTTAGGGTACGAGTGGTCCGATGGTGGCAGCGATCAAATGGTGGTGGTTTGGTGATGGTAGAGCTTTCTAACCCTCAAGAGCATGGTGTTCCTTGAACTTTCTCCTTCCTCCACCCCCACTTCCCCTTTCATTAAGAGAGTAGGGCTCTTTTTATAGATTTTGGGAGTCATATCTTTCATATATTCTGCTAGAATTTGAACCACAACATCAGATGGCCAAAAAAATTCCCTCGATGGAAAGATGTTTTAGCGGCATTTGAGTACATTAGTGATTTTAGAATTTGTTGATCTTAGTCATTCAATTTGTCTTGTCAAGACGTTTGATTAAAATATAAGATTAACATATTTAGAGAATATTTTGTTCCTTAAAATGAATCTTAAAGATTCTTAATTCTTTTTTAAATGCATGATATGGGCTTACCTTGGCTGCATATCGAGCTATGTATGATGTTAGCTCGCTCATCTTATCAACAAACTTCATTTGAATTGGAATATATTTAACTAAATATTCAACTATTTCGGACTTAGTGTGCATCGAGTTTTGTGCATGAATAAGATATTTTTTTGGGGACATATCAGAACCAATAATGTTTACATCTTCACTGCTTAATAGAAAAATTGCAATTGTAACAAGGTTTCATTTTCAATGCATATAATCAAGTTTTGGCATTGCTTTGATCCAGCTATACCAAGTGGTTGAATTTATTTAATTTGATGAAATGTCTACATTAAGCTAATTAATGGGTTGAAGTAGTAGTTAGAGCTTTTATTTCAATTCTTCATATTAGATAAACTTTAAGTAATTTATTGTATATTGACAATTATTATTTTTCAAAGTGAATCGTTTCTTTTATTTTAAAAATATATTTAATTTTGTTAAGCCCATAATTGGCGGCTTTAATTTCGGCTTATTTGATACAACACATTCCACTTTCCTAAAAAAAATAAACAAAAGGATATTTAATTTGTAATTATATTAGTGGCTATTAAAAGAACAACTACAGTCATAAATATGTCGACTTGAGCTTAGATTCATGCTTGAAATTAATTAATCAAATTTGAGCTCAAGCTCCAACATAGTTCTACATGATTGAGTCAGCTCATGACGATTGATTTTTTATGAAGCTGATACATTCATTCTTATTCAAGCAATTGTAATAATAAAATCATTAAGAGAATAATATATAAATAAAAAGTAATGAGAGATGCCTGGAAATAAATGAAAGAGAAATACTTTTGAAAATGTTTTATGTAAAACTATAAGAAAAATACATTGAAAATATTAATAGATTTTAATTATATTATTTAACCTGGTTATCTCATGATATAACAAGTTAAGTGGGGTCTGGCTTAGACTTGACTTATTAGCACATTAAACACAACCCATAAATCATGTATGCCGTAGAATTGAGCCAGTCTAATTGTAAGGTTAATCCAATTATGACCTTCAAGTGCGCCTGTAAAATCTCCTGTCAGAAAGCCATCGCCTTTTTTATACTAAGATTAGCATATATTATATATATTAATTATCTAAACTATTTTTGAAGAGCTTTCTTGAAGCAAGGCCAACCTAGTTGGCACATGCGATTACCATTGGCCATACATTAATGGACAAGCAAAATGCATCTTTTGAGGCCATCTATTCAATTAGTCCAACGAAGTTGATCAATCAGGAATCTAATGCATTGACCATCTAAATAAATTTCGAGAAGGCTTAAGTTTTAATTTTATTAAATATTTTACATACATTTAGTCGTGCATATATTTGTGTGTATATACTTGAGCTAATAAAATAATTTCAGGTGCAACCAATGATTTTTTTGTAACTATTTATTTTGATTTTATGACGGAAATAGAACTGAACGACTTGAAAGATACGAATTGTTTTTTTATGGCTCCTAAAATCTTTTACTTTTGAGGAGTGTTGACTCAAATTATTATGTGGAATTTCACTCATTAGATTTTAAAATAAAACTTCAAGTAATACAGTGATAAAATCCAGTTCTGTCAAATATAGGGCTGTCAAAAAGGCTCGTTGTTCGCGAACAGCTCATGTTCGGCTCGTTAAGAAGCTCATTTTCGGCTCGTTAAATTCGTTCGATAAGTTAACGAGCCGAACACGAACTAAGATGTGTTCGTTAGTGTTCGGCTCGTTTTGGCTCGAAATACTACTCATCAAGTGTATATATAAAAAANAAGCGCCCAACTTGGTTTATTGTTTTAGGTTCTGATACAAGATGTTAGCCCCCAGGTGGAGGGAATCGAGGGCTCTAGAGTGAGAGCTAGTATCTTCCATACCTAGTCGGTCTTTAGAACTATTCAAACCTTAAATTAGCCAATATTCTTTATAGCATCTCTAATAAGGGTAAAGAATATTATTGCTCATATTTGGCACAACACAATATGCATACATCCACAACAAAATTTCCTATGCTTATTACTGATTCATGATAAGGAGAAAGATTTTTTCATATTTAATGCTTTTCTTCTACAAAAACTAAAGTTATCTTTTTAAGTTTGTATTTTTTTTGTCAAAATATTAAAATTACCAAAAATATTTAAACTCTCTTTACTGTGAAAAAGTCTTTAGTTTAAATAATTATCTTTTTTAAATAGAAAGTTTTCCAAAAAAGTGCAAATTGCATATCTTCCCTGTGGGTTCGATATTCAGGCCTTAATCAAAAAGTCCTATTTTACTTGATAACGATACGTATACTTGTGTAGTATCCCAATATAAATTAAAAGTTAAATTCTTATTTTTTTTCAGGATTAAGTTTTTGTTTTGTTGCGAAATAAGGAAATATAAGTGAAAAATATAATCAGAATTATTGTTATACTATTGCATATAAGCAGTTATCGGGTTCATTAGGCCAATAAAATCTAGATTGTAAAATTTTGTGAATAGTTCTATCGTTTCCAAAATGACCTCCAAATTCAAAATCATGACATTTTTGAATAATTTCTTCAATTTTTTTAAAAGGTACACGTCTTCTCAGAACTAAATCTTTGTATTGTTTATACAAAGAGGGGTCATCCCAAAAGTAAAATATTGCATCATGATTGAATTTTTTTTCTTGTTANCACTCTAGAGTTCCCTCGATTCCCTCCACCTAGGGGCTAACATCTTGTATCAGAACCTAAAATAATAAATAACCTGTCACTTTAATACGTCTACATCAATAAAGAATATTTCCCTATTTATTTGCACTCAATCATATGAACTACATTCTCACTCATACAACCTCATGTGATTCTTTCCAATTGTTGACTAGGACAATACCAACCCAGTTCTTACATGTTCTCACAACAAATTTTAACATTTGGATTGACCCAATCAAGAATTAAATGAAGTCCATGGATTTAAATCATCACAACTTATTCCAATGGATTGGACAAATCAAGAAGTAAATGAAGTGCATGGATTTAAATCATCACAACTTCTTCCAACTAGATCAATACTCTCCACAACTTCCATCCAACACTTAATTACTTATCATTTTAAGAAGAAAGAAGAAAACTACTCAAAATCCATGGAGAAAACAAAACCACACTTTAGTTTAAAAGAAGAAATCATAGTCACTCAGAATCCATGGAGAAAACAAAACCACACTTTAGTTTAAAAGTAGAAATCATTGTCAAATCCTCAGAATCCATGGAGAAAATAAAACCACACTTTAGTTTAAAAGTAGAAATCATTTTCAAACAAAAAAAATTCCCATATAAAACCAAAAGTAGTCTAAAAAAACGATAAAAACTTATCTCAAGTCCTCCACCAAACTCTTGAGGTTCCTTTCAATCTCTTTCTTTTACAACAATCATAATATAAAACTAAAATAAAGAGGATGAATATGTGGTGCCTGAAAATCTCTCCAACTAACTCCCCGATTTTAGAACTTTCAAAACTTTCCCAGCACTTTCAGGACCCCTTTCAAAGTCTCAATGTTCCTTCTTTTATAATTCTCCAAAATGTGTCTTGGTATCTCCTCAAAATATGTCTTAATTCAATGTATTTCCCTAAGAGATGCATCCTTTCGCAATAATTTTTGTCCAAGGTGGCTGTAACCATCTATTAAGCCAATAGGTTCCTCAAAAACCTCTTTAATGTTTGAAAAAACCAAATTTACTCATCCAATAACTACCACTAGCGTTTAAGCGCGGGCCTCTGGTGCTTAGGCGTGGCCTTCTCTGTTTAACTGATGCTTAAGCGCCGGATGTGGCGCTTAGGCGCCAAAACATTTTTGCACATTTTTCACCTATTCGCTCCAAATTTGTTCCTTTTCCACGCCTTTATGTATTTTTCACCTTTTTACCTGTACCTGAAAGAAAAACACAAAAATACGTTCCATTAAAGCGCAATATCTCAAAAATAGGTATAAAAATGTGTCTAAAAGCACTATAAATTTTAGGCATACCAGTGAGCCCAACCCATTTACATGACTTAGACCCAAAGCCTACCCAAATTCAATTCAAGACCTTTCTCATTAAATCTAACCCTTGGAAACATTGCACATCACCATTGACTTTACCATTCTCCACCACTAAGCTCCCTCAGCAAGATGGTGACCACACAAGGCTCTCCCCTCAACCATGGTTAGCAACAAGCTCAAAACCAAGAACCACCAAAGAGAGGGAAAACTAAAATGAGGCCCATCCAATGTGCCTCACCCCCATTGGACCTTCACTTCTGTTATTTTTCTAGCAAAGCACCACCTTGCACCCTAAACTGTTGTCAGTGGAAGTCTTAAAGCCGAGCTTATAAATAGACCACCTTAGGACCAAGAATGGGGAAGTTCTAAGACCTTGGTGAAGCCCTGCCAAATTGACTCCACACTATTCCCAAAACCTTGTGAAGTTCATCCCCACCATTTTTAATCCTTCTCACTACTTCCATAACCCTAAAGTTACCTTTGAAATCTAGGGCTCTTCATGACCTAAACACAAAGTGCTTCAAAATTCTGAATTGATACTTCCAAAAGCTTTCATATAGCCTAAAAAACGTTTGCAATCAATATACCCCTCTCCCACAACCTCAAACCTTGTGTAAGGCCAAACTCAATCCATCAATTGGTATAAATCATACCTAGGCTCAGCCTCAGTGTAAATTTAAGCTAAGAGATGGTGCGCCAAATCTACACGAAGCTTCTCAACCATTCCAATGGAGACATCACCTCTTGGACAAAGGTATAAGATCAAAATCCCCATTTTTGCCTTGGTTTGAAGTCCATGTCCACCTAACTATATAGATATATTTTTCTTGCCTAAATGAAGGTATATGAATAAATCTCATGTGATTTGGTTGAGAATCGAGCAAGATCGTAAGTTTGCAGTGTGAACGGTTCTCGGGTTAATATCTCATGGGGAACACGGATTGGGTCAGATGAAGCAATGGTTCGGCTCAGAAGATCATGAGACAGTTCAAGTCGACGGTTGTGGAGTTAAGTGAAATGAATGGAAGGGCAAAAATGATGTGGTGCTGACGTAGTTAAGCAAGAACTTCAAATATTATTATATTAAATAAATCTAGAAAACATATTAATATCTCAACAAGAAAAAATCACAATAAAAAATACATATGGACTCAGTGAACAGTGGATATATTAATAAATATAACATTTAACTTTCTTAATTAAATATTTAATTTTTAATTAACTAAATACTCCAAATGATATTTTAATTGGTTAAACATATATATAAATCATCATGGCATGAAATTTTGAGGGGGTATTCCCCATGTGATTAAGAAGAACTTCTAATTTTTTTCTAAAGTTAGAAGGCTTCTATAAAATCAAAAGCCCCTATTTTTCATGATATTTATAATTTTTTTGATAAAATAATTACAAAAAAAAAAAAAAAAATAGAAAAATAAAAGTATAATATGGCATATCAAGGGAGACTAGGAGCACCTAAGAAAATTAAAAAAGAAATATAAAATTAAAAAAAAAAGTATTTTCTATGTTTTTTCTTTTATTTAAAATTATTAAAAATTAAATATAAATATAAATCAAAATGACATGGAATTTTCTTTGGAAGATTTTCTTAATCTGAATCATCTTACATAAAAATTTCAAAGATAGAGTGCATATTTTTAAGAGCTAAATAACTTTATATTGAAATGTCTTGATTTTTTATTTAAATAACTACAAAAAATAAAATAAGCTTCAGAAAAATATAAAACCTCTTCTGAAACTTTTTAATTAGTCTATGTGTGAATGACTAGTAAGGTTCTATAACAAAATGAAATTATGTAGCAATAGTTAGTATGTGGCAATAGTTAGCAAGTTATTTACTATATGAGTGTATTTATAAATTTCGTATTTCCCTTTAGCCTGTTAATAAATTAACAATAGGTCACATGAGAGGGTAAACATGTGAAAACTTATGATCAATAATTTATTAAATTGTTTGAAACATTAAGGGTTAATTAGGATAGCCGTTAAGTCACTTAGAACTTAATGAGGGTAAATGTGTAAACTTGAATTAGTTGAGGATTGAATGGACACCCACGATTGGATGACGAGGTGGTAGGGATTGTGTTTTAGAAACTTTTTACTTCCTAATTTGGGCTTCCAACCAAAAGTTGGAAGGACTTGTAGAATTATTTGAGTGAAAATCAAAGTTTCTTAAATTACAAATTTACCCCCAAAGAGATCAATGATAAGAAATCTACCACTAAAATTATCATGGTTTAAAATGAAAGTTGTTAAATAAGGAATGAAAAACTAAATTCTCTAGAAATTTCTAAGTGTTAACCTACTTTAGGGGTATATTTCAAAACATCTTTAAAATTGCAAAAATACGCAAAATAGCACTCCACAAATTTGAAGCTAAGAACATGAACCATGATAAATAATTCATTGAATTTAATTGCTAATAAAACTAATAGGAGCTCATAAATAGGATTGATGAGTCAGTGGGGGGTGGTTTAATAGTCAAAGTACATATTTACAATCATGCCCCTCTTGACAGCACTTGAGTAACTTACTTCAGAGAATTCCAATTTGAGCAAAAACTCCACTCAAAGACTAATAAAATTATGAGTAAAAATATTCAAAACCTATTTTACATTACTACAATTTTGGGATCAATTTGGACTACATTTTGAATGCCCTAGCAAGATTTTACGCATTTTGGAGGACATTTAGACTTAGTTGAGAATTTTTAAGGAAATAACCTTAAAGGGAAAAAAATAATATATACATGAGAAGAGATAAAAAAACAAATAAAACATTAAATTTCAAAAAAAATAAAATTACTCTATGCGTTATAACCCAAAGTTAAATCAAATACTTAAGAGTTTGGGTCTTAAATATCGTGCTTAAACTCTCTTTGGTAATTAGAGACATTGAAACATGAAAATTTATATGAAATATCAGGCTAGTGTTGAACTCATTTTTTGTGGGATCTAAACTTCCTTTTAGAACTTAGGTTCTATCCATAAGATTTTTCCTTTGACTATCCTATTAGGACTTTAAACTACTTTCACGCTCTTTTTGGAGTCTCACATGGGTGTTCATAAACCTCTAACACTTGGGTGGTTGAGAATAACATGTGGAGACTTGAAACTGAGTTCTTATAGGGTCATGAGGCCTTAGGGACATTCGTCTTGACCTTAAGTGGCTTGGGCATCTCATAATCACACCACTTCATCTAAACTTGAATTGCACTTTTTACCCCTTCAAAAAATTCACACCAAATAACCCAATTTAAATCCAAAATCTAATTCAAACTTTAAACCCAATTCACATGGACCTCACATTCAAAGCCACTTCAAATTTACATCAAATCCTATACAACATTCAAAACCAAATTCAATTTACATCAAATCCTACACAACATTAGAAATCCGATTCAATTTACATCAAAACCTACACAACATTCAAAATTAATTTCAAGATCCCACCTAATCCTAAGCCTTATGGCCAAATTTGATAAATGCATATCAAATTCCAATTTCAATCCAATTTTTCTAAATTAACATCCAATTTTCCTCTTGATAATCTCTAAAAATTCACCAAGCCATCAATTGTATTGTGCATGTGTCTATAAGTTTAGTTCAGTGGAAATGTGTTCAGGCTAGACTTGGGTTTGATTTGGGCTTTACTCAACAAAAATAACACCACTTTAACACCGCTACAAACTCCTAATAATGCCACAAAACAACTGATATCCCTTGCAATAGAACCACACTTGTGCAGCATTAATAAAATTTATCAAATGCACCATAAACCCTTCATAACACCGCAATTAAACCTGAGTACTACCACGATACTACTAAAACAAAACTACCACCATGTAACCCTAATGTAACGCACAACAAACCCTTCATAACAATGAAATACAACTTTAGTACTACTACAATACTCCCACAATAACACTGTCGATGCGTAACCCTGTCGAACAACATTGCAACCCAAAAAAAACACTAAAATACAACCTAATACTACCACAAATAAAACCTACCTTGCGATCCCCCACAAATTTCCTCAAAAAAAATAATGTGCCGCATAATATAGTTGAAATACCACCTGCCTTTCCAATTCATTACCAATAACACAGCAAAATTTTCACACTTTCTTGAAAACAACACCCAACACGGTTTCGAAGGCCAACAATACCCAATAGCAAACCTAATAACAGCACCAGTATCGGAGTGGCTGCTGTTCAACTTTGATACCATCCAAATGCAATGCAGATAACACCGTAATAACACAACCCAAATTACAACAAATCTTGATTTATTTTCTCCACATTAAAACACTCAAACTTTACAGACCTTACACATGTCCACTTTCCTCATATGGAAAAAAGGGACACCTTCCAAAAATACTATCCCAACTCATGACTCACTTTAACCCAAAAAAGGGACCCTAAACTCCATGACAATACTAAATCATACACTCGCCATGCTAGCCAACAACATGGAAAATACACAAAACAAATGTTTGTTGATATAGCCCCAGAAAAACACAAAGTGCTCTTACACCCTTGCAATTTAAAATCAATACCTTTGGACACTTGATACAGGACAGTTGATTTCACAATATTTAATAACTAAACTCTCTTGGTAGTAAAACAATCTCTCACACTCTAGCCAGCTACCCAAGCTGTCAAAAAACCCCAAAATTTGAACCACCCATGGCTAAAACCCAAAATAGGGCCTCGAACATGGCTCATCTCCATTAGAGCTTGGTCTCCACTTTACGACCACCTCAACATCACATAAGCTAGTCATTCCACCCTCTTTCTTGATCCCCTCCCCCCACCCTGCCTACCATCTTGGTCCATAAAAGGGCCACCCTCCATTGCCAAAATGGTGAAGTGCACAAAATTTAAGGGGAACCTCTACCAAATTGTTTCCAAGCATTCATACATCCTCAAAAGCTCATTCCAACCATACCCAACCACCTTTTTGTTAATTTCATACTTCGACCCATCTGTAGAGAAAATTAACACCTAGATTTGGTTCCCGGGACGTAAGTGAAGCTTCTACAATCGCCCAATTAAGGTTCACCTCTAGGTGAAGGTATAGCTTGAAAACACCTCCTTTTTCTTTGATTTTTAATCTTTGTGAAGAAGATTGAAGCTACATGATTACTTAGCCACACAAATATGCTCTACCCACATAGATGTAGGTGTAGGAGCAAACTCCACTCTATTTTATTAAGTATTGAGAGAGATCTTAGCATTTTAAGTTGGAAGGTTCTCAGGAAAAGACTAGTTTGGGATGATAACTATATGTGGTTTATTTTTTATTTTTTTTTGTTTATTAAACCAGTGGTGGAGATCAAGTTAGATGGTTGAATAGAGCATAAACAACAGGCTGATATGGCGAGGGAGTGGAATGCACAACAAAGGACAGAGCGACACGTTATTCTTGTGTTATTCACATGTTATTCCAGTATTATTCTGGTTTTATTTGAGCTATACCACAGTATTATTTACACCGCCATTTAGATTCACTGAGGTTGAGTAAGCGTCACGTGGTTGTAGAAAAATCTTGATTTTCTAATTTAATTACTTTAAGAAAAATGATTTTAACTTCCAAAAACTATATCTTGGTGTAGAAAAATCATAAAATTAAAATAAAAATACTCCTATAGTCAGTGAATAGAGGAAACTGTTATGGACTAAATTTTGAAAATAATTAATTAATAAATTATTTAGGTTAATTATACACCACAGAGCATAACAAAATCATATAAATTTAAATATTGCTTCTTTTGACTTGAAATTTTGTGGGCTTGTTTCAGATGTTTTTATGCAGGTCTTCTAATTTTTTTAAAATCATAAATCACCCCTAACATAGAAATCCATAACTTCAAATGGATTTCACTTCTATTTATTTAAAAAAATCATCAAAAATAAAATAAAAATTAGAAAAATATAATTTATTGAGTTCTCTGAAGTCAGAGGGATAAAAGAAGAATAAAATCGTATTTTACATTTAAAAACTATTATCAATTTATTATTAATTTAAAAATTATTTAAAAAATATAAAAAATAAATTACATTATAAAAAAACCACAATAATCTCTCTGATTGATCTTTTGACATTGGGGAACATCACAAATTTTTCTTAAGGATAGAGAATATATTTTTAAATTCAAATCAATTATTAAAGAAAATTTACAACTAGGGTTTTAATTAATCACAAAAATAAAAAAAAAGGTCTTAAAATTATAATTTCTCCCATTTTATCTTAATTGGCCTATGAGTAATTGATCAGTGAACTTTCGTGATTATTTAAATTAAAATGTGAGAGTTATAGGGTAGAAACCTAAAGGGCATTTTGGGATTTTTGCACCCTAACCCAAACTTAATTAATCTTTAGAATAATTCAAAGTGGAGAGCATTAAATAAAGATGATTAATTCTCTGAAATGATTGAAACCTGTTATATGATGGGGTAGTAACTCATTCATGGCAATTTCTACAAAAGAATAAAATTGTAATTATTTGAATTGTTATAAATTGGAACAGAAAAGAATTTGAATGATTCCAAAGTAAGGGGCATGAATTATGAAATTGAAACTTCATTAAAATTAGGGTTTTAATGAATTTTAAGCAAAAATACTTATTTTTACATAAAAAATAATTTTTATGGCTTTAGAATTTTTACACAGACTTCCTAAGATCATTTTCTTCTATTTTGGTGTTTTTTTGAGTTATTTTTCTTATTTTTAAAATTGAAAAATTGGTTTTAAATATTTAAAATTCAATTTTATTTTTCCTAAGTTCTTATGACCACAGTGAACCTCCAAACTAATTTTGTAATTTTTTTATTTATATTTTATTTTTTAGACTTCTTTTGAGAAAAATAAGGATGGTTTATTTTGAAAATTAGGGTTTCCAATGTTAGAGAAGTCCTTTGACTTTGGAAAGAATGAGAAGATCCTTAAATGTGGAAGAATGAATCCTCCAAAATTTATATTTTTGTGATTAATATTTATTTATTTACGATTTGAAAGAGTTTTGAAGTATTTAAATAATTTTAAAATAAATATTAGGAAATTATTTCTGACTTTTAGTCCACATACTTCTCCGTTGTTCATTGAGAGTAGGGGTTTTTTTCTTTTATTTTTATCATTTTTCTACACCAAGTTGTGATTTTTTAAAGTTACTATAATTATTTAAAACAAAAAATACTCTATTGATCTATTTATCCACGTGTTGCTAACTGGATCCTCAACAACTCCAAAGGCACATGCGGCGTGCTCCCATTTATGGAAGTTTACGCGTCAGCTGCCATGCGGCCCACAGTTCCTACACCATTCTAATTGTAGCCTCTCAAGTTTGGTGGTTTTTGGCATTTGGGGTGCTGACCAGCCAAGGCAAGGTCACCTCCAAGTTCAGAGAGGTCAGGGAGGTTAAGTGGTCAACTTAATTCTATTCTAAGGAGGCTCAAAGGCTTTGGTCCAAAGGGGAAGTGAAGTTTTGGAAAATTGGATAATCTTAGGTTAAACACCTTGATCCAAGGGTTAATCTTGATTCCATGGTGGTTAGGCTGAGTTCCATGACGCCAAGGCAGTTTTAGGCAGGTATGAATGGCGGGTTTGGATTTAGCATGAGAGAGGAAAGTCCAAGTAAAGGAGGATAAAGGAAGGGTCACCTCTACTTGCCAAATTTTGCAAGTTTGACCTAATGATGCTCATCGATGGCTTCATAAGGCATGCCATGCCAACTACGAAGCCATGGAGATGTTTCATACAAATGGAATTTTGAATTTTCATGTTATTAAATAAAAAAGGCCCACATGCCCTTTTTGGAGAAAGTCTCATGTGTATGTCTGATATGATTGTTATGATGCCCATGATGAACATTTTTAAATTGAAATAGGATGATAAAGATGAGTTTTATCCTATGGGGTCATTTTAAGCATTTTCAAATTAATGCCTCGGGCCTTTAAAAATGTTCATGAAAATGGGCCTTTAAAAATATGCATGAAGAATTTAATTTTAAAATCGATCATGGGCTAATCAAACTTGGTTATGGTTTGGTTGGCGATGTGGGTGAATTTAGTGTGTTAATTTTGCAAAAATTTTTCAATATTACAGAATACACACGATAGATACAACAGTAAATATGAAAATTAACCTCAACAAAAATAACCAATGAAAATAGTTTTATCTTTTAAAAATCTATAAATTGCCAAATCCCCAATAAAAATAACTTAAGTATATGTATCGCTCAGGTAAGAAAGGGCTCTAATGGTGTCCTAAATATCGATCTCACAAGGAAGTTGCAAATGCCTATAAGTAAATTATTAAGATTATAATGTATACTACAATTTTTAAGAAATAGAATATGAAGGGCAAAATTTGAATATGAAATACCATAGTGAATGATAATTAAAATGCAATTGAAAAACAAAATTATCTAAACTAAATTATAAACTTTCAAAAGTAAACTTACAAAACTAACAAAGTTTTTGTGACGGAAAGTTCAAATTTAAGAAAGAATCCTTCCTCTTTACAATGAGTATATGGATTGTGATAAAATTAAAATCATTTGAAAATATATATAAAAATTGTTATGTGCCAATTAAGAGCAATCATATTCTTTACCCTTTTTTGAGTGCATAAATAACATTGACTAATCCAAAGTCTGGTCCCTAGTTCCATGGTTTGGCTAGGAGGAAACTGGTTGTCATTCTAGAGCTCCCACTACTCCCTTAACTATTGCCAAATAATCTCGCATCAGTTTCCAATTAACTAGACTAAACTAAGAATTTTAATTTGTCACCATAAAATCTCCAATTCTGCATCCAACAATGTATATTTTCCTATTTATTTACACCCAACTCCATGGATGACATACTCTCTCATGAAATCAAATGTGATTCTCCCCATGTTGTAGAAATCATAGCCATTTTGGAAAATATGTTTCTAAACACATTTTAACATTTCAATTGGTCAGATCAAAAAAGTCAATGAAGATCAAAGTTCAAATCATCACAAATTATTGACATTTAAAACCATATAAAACAAAATCAATTTTTCACAAAACTATATCTCTAAGTAGTGAGAAGGATTAAGATGAAAACTTAGAATTCATGAGAAGGATACGATAAATCACGGATTTCATACATAAAAACAGGTAAAAAAAGAAATAAAAGACAACTTATTTCACAATCCTTCCCAAGCAAATCCCTAGAAGTTATCTTCAAGCATTTCTCTCTTTAAAAGTACTCTCAGTTCTATCGTAGAAGTGTTATGAACAAGAAATCTCTAACCTTCTCTCTCCTTTTACAATCCCTGAAGAAAATCTCCAAGCCCTTGACTTGTCTCTCTCTCTATCTCTTCTTTTCACCCCCCTTCACACGCCACACTCACACACACACTCTCTCTCTAAAACTCCTCTTCAAGCCCTAGACTTCCCTCTCTTTTACAAAAGGTTGCCTCCCTCCAAAAAGAATTAAAAATTCCCTCCAAAATTTTATCCAAAAGTCAACTTTTTTCAATTCATAAGACATGTCCATTGATTCAAGAGACATATCCCTTCATCAAAGAACCCTCCAAAGTGTCTAGATACATTGAATCACTCCAAGGGGTATCTAGAATAAGTGTCTCTTTTGAAATTCATGCAAAATTAGTGTTGATCCGCCTTAATCCTAAAAAAGTCATCTCTAGTGCATCTACCGCCAAATCTGGCGCATCTTGCTCCAGCTCTCTCTCAAATGGGACATCTGGTGCCAATCTGGCGCTAGTTTACTTAAGACTGTGTTGTTTTTGGTTTTGGCACATCTAGCTCCAATCTGGCACATCTTGCGCCAGTTCTCTATATTTTAGCGCTTCTAATGCCAAGCTAGCACATCTTGCGCCAATCCGGTGCATCTTGCTCCATAATCCTTAAATTCACTGTTTTGGCTCCAAATTTCATCTTTTTGTCTACTTTTATTCTAAATACCTAAAAGTGATATACCCGCAATAAAAAATGAGAATACCCTTATTCAAAGTATAAAAAATGAAAATACCCTTATTTAAAGTATAAAAAATTGATATACCCGTAATAAAAAATGAAAAATAGGCATAAAATATATACATAAAATTACATATTATTTTGGTGTAACAAAATCCCCAAAACTTAAATGTTACATGTCCTGAAGTGATACTTTTACTTCATAAAAGCATATGACTTAAGATAGAGATTAACTTATAACTTCTATACTTTAGTTTAATAAAAAAATAGTTAAATTTAAGAAAAACATTTAATAACTTAGATTCAAACTCTATGTCTAAGAGCATTTAGTAATCAAATTTAAGATTTCTGAATTTCTATTCATTTCAAGAAGAATTGCAATTTTTCATATAAAGGATACTTAGAGTATTCATATTAAAAGAACTTCATGAAAAATTTACAAATAATGCTACTAATACTTCAATATAAGTTTACAAATGTAATAAAGTATTTCCTTGAGTTTATTCAAAGTGAAGCCAATTTTTGATTAGGCATCTCCTCAAGCTTCTCCTCACTCATTTTTCTTTTCTTTTTTTTTTCTCCCTTTTTTTCTTACTGTTAGGATCTTTTCAATCTTTCCTTTTCTTTTACTTTTTCAAATGTGGATTACTATATCTAGATAGCCTTTAATATTTTTGAACTTAATTATTCCCTTCTTAAAGTCAAAACCCTTACCCTTCTTCACTTTATAAATTCATATTAGTTTATAATTTCATAGTTTCATTCTTTTCTTCTTACATGAAACTCTAAAATTCTTAACACTTAAAAAATATAATTTCATTTACTTTAACTAGAAAAACATAGTCTTATCCTATCATACCAAATATCTTTAACTTTAAAGTTGACCTTAATTGTTAAAAACTTTACATAAATTTATCATAATGTTCATAAAGATAAGTATAGTCATTTAAAGTTAAATCTTAATATCTGAGGTCATGTTAAATTAATTTTAAAAATATTGTTAATTGAGTACAAATAAAGTTTAGTTTGCTTCTTTTTAAAAAAAAAAATTCTTTTCCTCAAACCTAAGTTTTTAAGTAATTTAAAATGTTTTGGTACAAAATTGAGTTGGTGAAAGAAAACACTAAATACATGAAAGTAAAAACTAACCTGTAGAGGATTTCTGACTATGAAATGGGCTCTGGTATACTGCAGACACTAACTTTAAAAATGCATACAGGCTTTAATACATTAAATGAAACTTAATACATTCTAAAGAATTTGCTGAGAGTTAAAAACAGAATCAAAAGCTGAAAATACTAAAAATGCAAAAAAAGTAAAAACCTACAGTTACTATTATAATTTTAAGTTCACAACATGTAATGAAAGTTTTTATAACATCAGTACTAAATGTTAACCAAAAAACATCCAATGAACATAACAGACTAACAAACAACCAAAAAAATAAACTTAACTCCTAAAAATATCAATCTTCATCGCCTTCCTCCTCCTCCTTCTCATCTTCTTCTTCTTCTTCTTCTTCTTCTTTATCATGAATAGGAGCATAAGGAGCAAAGCTCAGTGATACACCAAAAATATATGCATTTTTAGAGCCATATTTTATACTCATTTTGTGTGATATTGCACTTTAAAAGAATGCATTTTTCATGTTTTATTGCAGGTTGTTGATTTTTAGGACTTGGACAAAAAATGAAGCAAAAAGGATGGAAATTGGAGTCAAAATGGAGCTTTAGAAGAAATTTTCAGTGCCAGATTGGGCCCCAATGACATCATTTGACAGAAAGTGCAGATTAATTAAATGGCTACTGACTCTATTTTAATAAGATTTGACAAATTTGGATGATTTTTGAAGAGTTTTTGGATGCACATATTAGAAAACAGACATTAAGCTCTATTTAGAGCCAAAATTGATAAAAAAAGAGCCCCCTTCGCCATTTCTTCACGCCTGTTTGCACCCTTCAACCACTGTCCACTCTCTTCCACGCTATTCCACATTCCGTTTAGCCACTTAGAGTCCATTAATCATTTATTTTTCTTTAAATTTTAAGTTTTTGTGGGGAGTTTAAGTGTGAATTCTTTTCTAAGAGTGTTAGAGAGGGAAAGAAGTGAGAGATTTCTTCTTCATACAATCCTAAGAGAGGCTATAAGGGATTTGCTTTGAGAAAGAGTTTCAGATAAGTGTTGTTTGTTTATTATAGTTGTATGAACTTTATTTTATATATGAAATTTGTATATTGTTGTATCTTTCTCATGAAGTCTGAGTAACTTATTTTTTCTTTCTCACTACCCTAAGATATAGTGAAATGAAGACATAATTTGGAAGTGCCAATGTTAAACTATAAAATAAATTGTGATGGTTTTTCAACTCAGTCCTTAATTTACTTTTTGATTAAGCCAATTGAAATTTTAAAATATGTTGTGAAACATATGATCCGGTAAATGGAGGATGAGTTCTACAACAGAGTTAGAATCACATTTAATTCCATGAAAGAGTATTTCGTTCATGGAATTAAGTGCAAATAAATAGGAAAATATACATTGTTGGGTGTATATTTGGAGATTTTTAGGGTGATAGACTAAAATCCCCAATTTGGTCTTAGTGTTTAAGAACTAAAGTGAGAGTTAGCCTTCAGGGGAAGGAAAGTAAGAGTTCTAAAGTGAGAGCCATCATCTTCCAAGCCTAACCATAGATTTAGAGACTAAACCTAAGATTAGCCAATGATTCTCTATAACACTTGACTGAGGGTAGATAATTAAAATTGCTTCAATTTGACACATACAATATTTTATGTAATCTATTCCTTTTTGTTATCCAATTCACAACATAAGAATAACAGTTTTTAACATCTCAAAATTCTCCAAACCAATTCATCCAAAAATGGTTATCTTTAGAATTAATATTTACTTTTAGGAATAGTTACTATCCTTACATTTAACATTTACATTTAAGAGTAGTTTCTAGATAAAACACCGTTTTAATCAACATTCCAAACTAAGGAATAATAGTAGTAGACTAGAATTTGACTAAGGACCTCTTTCCTCACTTCTTCATGGGATTGATGCTAGGGTTTTTAAGGAAAGCCCTATAATAATTGAAGCGATACATGCACTTGCACAAAACCACTAGTGTGTGAACTATTTTATACATTTTATAACATCATGATTTTAGTTACTTAATATAAATTGGCTCAAAATTTTGGCCATATTTTTTAATGTTAAATTACTACGTAATTTCAGGTAAGGTCAAGTTTTTGGCACTGTTACTGGGGATTTAAATTGACATAAAACAAGCAAAAACACAACACACACTAGTGGCACATCACGTTTGAGTCGATGTCCATTTAATTTCATTATTCATTGAGTTTTTGGATCTTTAATATCCATAACACCAAAGGAATAGAATTTTATCACAATAAATGGCTCCGACGACCTAGACTTAGTTTTTTTGGGAAATAATTTTAATCTTGTGTTGTATAATAAAGTCTTTTGTCCAGCTAAAAAATATTTCTTAAAAATCTTTTGATCATGCCAATTTTTCATCTTCTTCTTATAAATTCTAGCATTCTCAGAAGATTCATTTCTAATTTCCTTGAGCTGATTTAATTACAGTAATCATTTCTTACTAGCATCTTTCATCTTATAATAAAATTCCTTTATTGTCCAATAATTTTATGTTCTAATTTGACAGACAAGTGATAAGCCTTTCCAATTACGAGTCTATATGGTGACATTCCTATAGGACTTTTGTAAGTAGTCCTATTGGCCCATAATGTAGAATCAAGTCTAACAGACCAATCTTTTCTATTAGGATAAATAGTCTTTTTCAAAATGCCTTTAATTTCACGATTGGATACTTCTACTAAACAACAGGTTTGAGGGTGATAAGCCGTGACAATTTGATTTTTAATTCCATATTTTCTCATTAATGTTAAAATTAAAAAGTTGTTAAAATGAATTTCCTCATCTCTAATAATCACCCTTACCATTCCAAATCTAATTAAAATCTTTTTCTTTAAAAATTTAACATCTCCTTGAGCACAACAATGGCGAAAAACAATATCTTCAATCCATTTTGAAATATAATAGATAACAATTAAATTATATATATTTCCAGTAGATGGTATAAATGAACTCATAAAATAAAACCCTATACATCAACGATTTCAACTTTCAAGGTAAAATTTAGGGATATTTCATTCCTCTTTGAAACATTGCCTACACATTGACATCTATCTCATGTTTTTACATAAATTCTAACATCCTTAAATAAAGTAGGCCAATAAAATCCATATTATAAAAATTTAAATGTTGTTCTAACCACTACAAAATGTCTCCTAAATTCAAATTCATGATTTTTTTTATAATTTCCTTGGTTTCTTCAAAAGGTACACATCTTTGGATGATAAAGTTCTTGCATTTTTTATATAAATAAAGATTTTTTCAAAAGTAAAATCTCGTATCATGCATGAACTTCTTCTTTTGGTGGCTTTCTAATCCAATAGGGTAAAATATTACATACTATGTAGTTAATTATATCTCCATAACATAGAAAACACGAGTCAAGAATAAAATATAATTGTTCATCAGGAAAACTTTCATTTATATCAACATCATTATATCCATAATTTTCCTTTTATAGCCTTGATAAATGATCATCGATTTGATTATTAATATCCTTCCTAACTACTACTTGAAAATTGAACACCTACATTAGAAGGACCCATCTAATTAATCGTGATTTTACATCCATCTTCAACATCAAATATTAAATAATAACAGGATCAGTATGCACAATACACTTTGGCCCAATAAGATATGGTCTAAATTTATCAAAAGCACACACTATTGAGAATAATTCCTTCTTAGTAGTGTTATAATTAATTTGAGCCTCATTAAGGATTTTACTCGCATAATATATAACTTAAAAAATCTTTTCGTACTTTTTCCCTAATATTGCCCCAATAGCATAATCACTTGCATCACACAATAATTCAAATGGTTTTTTCCAGTCAGTTGAAATAATAATAGGTGAAGTGATTAACTTTTCCTTTAATAAGTTGAAGGCATTTGGGCATTCCTCATTAAATTCAAATTCTTGTCAATTTCTAAGAGATGACATAGAGGCCTGGCAATTTTTGAAAAGTTTTTAATATGCCACCTATAGAACTCATCATGACCTAGAAAACTTCTATCTCCTCCCACAGTTGTAGGAGGTGGTAATTCAATAATGACTTGAATCTTTGTTGGATCTACTTCCATGTCATTTTCAAAAATTGTATGTCCTAACACAATTCCTCTTGTAGCCATAAATTGAAAAGTTTACTAATTGAGAACTAAATTTGTGTATTCACAATGTTTTATAGCCTTAGCAAAATGATCTAAACATGAATCAAAAGAGGTTCAAAAAAATTAGAAATCATCCATAAAAAATTCAATTTCTTTCTCAATTAAATTATTGAAAATAGACTTCATACACCTCTAAAAAGTTGTAGGTGCATTACATAAACTGAAAGACACTCTTCTAAATGCAAAAGTCCCATATGGACTAGTGAATGTTATCTTTTTTTGATCCTTGAGAGTTATAGGTATTTGGTGGTATCCACAATATCTTTCTAAAAAATAGAAATAAAGACGCCCCGCTAGTCTATCCAACATTTGGTCAAGAAAAGGTAAAGGGAAGAGATCTTTCCTGGTGGCGAGGTTTAATTTGTTATAATCAACATAGTGTCTTGTTATGTTGAAATTAATTTATTTCACTCATTTACAACTACAGTCACTCATCCTTTCTTAAGAACGTAGTGAATTGGACTTACCTAAGCACTGTCAGAAATAGGATAAATAAATTCAGCATTCAACCACTTTAAAATTTCCTTATTAGCAACTTCTTTCATAATAGGATTCAATCTCTTTTAAGGAAAAGCCCTAGGTTTACTTTTATCTTCCATTAAAATTATATGCATACAAATTGAAGGGTTAATTCCTTTGATATTAGCTAATGTCCATCCGNGAGTTAGCCTTCAGGGGAAGGGAAGTGGGAGCTAGTATCCTCCTAACCTAGCCACAGATTTAGGGACTAAACTTGAGATTAGCCAATGATTTTCTATAATATTGAATCAAGGTAGAGAAATAATATTGCTCCTATTTGGCACAATACATATTTAAACCATTTATTTCATCTATTTACCAAAAACTCATTGTAGTGGGAAAGATGTTTTTTCATATTAGAAAACTTCATCACATATACAAACTTTAGTAGTTACTATTTTAAAATTTGCATTTAAATTTTGTTAGTAGTTAAGAATTTAGTTCTGATAGTATCTCAAACATTCAAAATTAGTGAAAGTAATTTTGTTTTATTTCTGTGAATTCTCTAATTAATTTATCATTTCAAATTTAAACCTTCCTCGTGAGATCAATATTTGGGGCTTAAAAAGAAAGTCTTATAATAAATAATAATGATGCGTATACTTCCGTAGAATCCCAACATTAAGTGTTAAACATTCTTATTCATAAAATTCCATATCAAGATTTTGGCACCGTTATAAAGCAGAGTCAGCTTTAAAAATTTTACAAAATTATATTTTCGGGGATTAAGTTTTTAGCGTCATTGTCGAGGAATGTAACAGTAAATTAAATAGAGTTGGTAAACTAGGAAATTTAGAGATAAAANTTTATGTGAAATATTGGATCTGAAGGTTTAGTACCTTACGATTCGGAATTAGAACGTACTATTAAAAAAATTCAAAAATAATAAAAAATAATTAAAATTTTGAACAAAATGGCAAATAAATTAGATAATAAAATAAATGAAAATTGACAAAGACCTTTAAAAGATTATGTTAATCCTACCACAGATGAACTTCACTTAACTATTTAAAATCCTAATGTTGCTGCTAATTCATTTTAGTTTAAACCTGTTATTATCCAAATTGTACAAAATAATCCATTTGGAGGAACACCTACTGAAGATCCTAACACTTACATCTTGCTAGTTTTCTTGAAATATGTGCTACTATTAAATATGGAGTGTCTAATAATGATGTTATGCTTAAAACTTTTCATTCTTCTTTAAGGGATAAAGCTAAAGATTGGTTAAACTCATTAGCCCCTAGATCTATCAGAACTTAAGGAGAACTATCACAAAAGTTTTTGGCTAAATATTTTCCAACTTTGAAAATTGTTAAGCTTAGAAACGATATTACATCTTTTTGTTAGTTTGAAGAGAAATCGATATATGAAGCTTGAGAAAGGTTTAAAGATCTCCTTAGGAAATGTCCACACCATGCTTTACCAGATTGGTTAATCATTCAAACTTTTTACAATGGATTAGTAGAATCACTTAGATCTATTATAGATGTTGCTGCAATATGATCACTAATGTTAAAACCTTTTGATGAAGCATACTCTTTAATAGAAGAAATGACTACTAACAATTTTCAATTGCCCTCTCAATGGGTAAATCTTAAGATAGTAGCTAGTATTCATGACTCTGATACAATGTCTATTTTAGCATCTCAAATTGCTACTATATCGAAAAAGATTGATCAAATTGATGTGAACAATTCTCAAATACACCAGTATTAGAGGAAAATTCACTAGGGTAGATAATTGATATTCAATCATCTTATGAAACTTTGAATGCTATAAATAATCAAAATAAGAATCCATATTCTAATTATTACAACCCTGGATGTAAAAATCACCCTAATTTTTGTTGGAATAATTATAACAGTCTAGTGAATCCCTCAGGAAATTTAAACAACCAAGGAAATCCTAATTATTGACCTTATTATCCTCCTGAATTTAACTCTAACCCTAACCCACAAGTTAAGGAAAAGAGATTGACAATGGAAGAAGTAATGTTGAGTATGGGAAATCAAGTACAAAATCAAGGGGCTACTATTAGAAATATTGAGAATCAATTAGGACATATTGCTACTGCACTTAGTAACAGACCTTTAGGAAATCTTCAGAGTACTGTGGAAGTTAATCCAAAAGATCAAAATATGGAGCAAATTAAAGCTATTCAATTATAAACTGGAAAATAAGTTGAAACAAGAATCCAAAGAGAAACTGAAGTTGATGAGGAGAAAAAAGGGATTGAAAGCGACCACAATGAAAATGAACAAATACAAGTTTCTTTAGAAAAACCACTACCACCATTTCCTCAAGATTGAAGCAGAAGAATAAAGACAAATAATTTATTAAAATTTTGGAAATCCTTAAAAGTTAACGATAAACATTCCTTTCATTGAGATTTTGGAACAAATACCAAGTTATGTAAATTTTATGAAAGATATACAAAATAAGAAAAGGAAGTTTGAATATCATGAGACCGTTGCACTCAGTGAAGAGTGTAGCGCTATTATTCAGAGAAAGCTTCCTAAAAAGTTAAAAGATCATGGCAGTTTTACTATACCTTGTGCAATTGGTGAAAAGTTTTTTAGAAAAGCTTTATGTGATTTAGGAGCGAGTATTAATCTTATGCTTCTATCGATTTTTAAACGTTTAGATTTGGGAGAGATTTCCCCTACTACTGTAACTCTTCAGTTAGCTAATCGATCAATAACTTATCCTAAAGGAGTTATAGAAAATCTATTAGTAAAAGTGGATAAATTTATATTTCCTGTAGACTTTATATTATTATATATGGAGGAAGATAAAGAGATTTCTATTATTTTGGGGAGATCATTTCTTGCAACAGGGAGAGTTGTGATAGATTTGCAAAAAAAGAGAATTAATAATGAGAGTTAATGACCAAGAAGTAACATTTAATGTTGCAAAAATAATGAAATAATATGTAATAGAAAAAGATAATGAATGTTTTAGGATGGAAGTTACTGATTATCTAAGTAATGAGCAATTTAAGAAAGTGTTTGAAGAAAAATTAAGACAAGATGAATTTAGTGAGAATGAGAATGAAATAAAAGAAGAGAATTTAGATTATATTGAATAAAAATTTGAAACTTTAGATTTGTTGGAAAATGATAATAAAAATCTTATTCCTTCAAGTATTAAACACCTGAACTTGAACTGAATTTATTACCTGCCCATTTAAAATATGTGTTTTTAGGAGATTCATCTATATTGTTTGTTATTATATCTTCTAAGTTAATTGAAATTCAAGAACAAAAATTAATAGAAATGTTAAAAAGATATAAACAGTCGTTTGGATGAACTTTAGCAGATTTTAAAGGAATTAGTCCTTCAATTTCTATGCACATAATTTAATTAGATGAACAATACAAACCTAAAGCTGATCCTTAGAGAAGATTAAACCCAATAATGAAAGAAGTTATTAAAAAGGAAATCTTAAAATGGTTAGATGATGGAATTATATATCCTATTTCAGACAAAGCTTGGGTGAGTACAATTCATTGTGTTCAAAAGAAAGGAGTGACTGTTGAAGTAAAATGCCAATTTATGGAAAATTGACGAATTTGTATAGACTATAGAAAATTGGGAAAAATGTCAATTTATGGTTGTAGGAGGAATTCTACTTGGGCATAAAATTTTTGAAAATAACATGGAAGTAGATCCTGCAAAAAATCAAGTTATTGAAAAACTACCACCTCCTACTACCGTTAAAGGGGGAAGAAGTTTTCTAGGACATGCTTGTTTCTACAAGCGTTACATAAAAAATTTTTCAAAAAAAAAGTAAGCCATTATGCCAACTTTTAGAAAAAAAAAAAAATTTGATTTTAATGATGAATGCATAAAAGTATTTGAATTATTGAAAGAAAAATTAATTGTTGCACCTATAATAGTTACACCTATTTGGGAAAAACCATTTGAAATAATGTGTGATGCTAGTAATTATGCTATTGGAGCTATTTTAGGACAAATGCACAACAAATTTTTTAAAGTAATATATTAGGCTAGTAAAACTCTAGAAGTTGCTCAAATTAATTACACTACTATTGAAAGCGAGTTATTAGCTGTTGTCTGTGCCTTTGATAAATTTAGACCTTACTTAATTGAAATCAAATGTATAGTGCTTACAGATCATTCTGCTATCAAATCTTGATGCAAAAGAAAGATGTTAAACTATGATTAATTAGATGGATACTTCTATTGCAAGAGTTTGATTTTGTTGCAGTGGATAGAAAGGGAAATGATAATAAAATAGCCAATCATTTGTCTATACTTGAAAAAGAAATATTAACTAATTTTGTAAATGAAATTTTATAAAATTTCTCTAATGAACAATTATATAATATTGATGAAATGAATATATCATAGTATGTCGATATAGTAAATTATATTTTAATTGATATTCTGCCACCATATATTAAAAATCAACAATTAAAGAAATTTATATATGATTCAAAATTCTATTTTGGGGATGACCCATATTTATATAAACAATGTAAAAATCTAATTATTAGGAGGTGTGCGCCTTACGAAGAAACTCAACAAATAATTGAAAGATATAATGATTCTGAATTTGAAGGATATTTTGGAACAAATAGAACTGCATATAAAATTTTACAAACTGGATTTTATTGGCCTACTCTTTATAGAGATGTTAATGAATATATTAAAACATGCGATCGATGTCAGCAAGTAGGAAATATTTCTAGAAGAAATAAAATGCCTTTAAATTACAAATTAGAAGTTGGAATTTTTGATGTGTGGGGATTAGATTTTATGGGACTATTTATGCATTCATTTAGAAATTTATATATGTTACTTGTTGTTGATTATATGTCCAAATGGATTGAAGCTGTTGTTGTACCTAAATATGATGCTCAGAGTGTTTCTAAATTTTTAAATAAAAATATTTTTACAAGAAATGGAATACCGAGAGTAACTATTATAGATGGAGGATCCCATTTTAGGAATAAGAGAATAAAAAAATTGATTAAAAAATATGATATTATGCATAGATTCTCTACAGCTTTTCATCCTCAGACTAGCGGTCTAACAGAGATATCAAATCATGAAATAAAATGAATTTTATAAAAAGTTGTAGATCCTTATAAATTGGATTGATCTGCTAGATTAGATACTGTATTATGGGTATACAAAACTGCTTCTAAGACTCCAATAGGAATGTCCCGATGTAGACTTAGTTTAGAAGAAATATGTCACTTTTCAGTAGAATTGGAGCAAAAAGCATTTTGGGCTATTAAAAAATTTAATTTTAATCTAAAAGATACTGGTGAGAATAAATTATTGCAACTCAATGAACTTGAGGAGATTGGAAATGAAACATATGATAATACAAAAATCTATAAAGAGAAAATGAGAATATGTCATTATTGGAAGATTATTAAAAAGAAGTTTGAACCTCGACAAGAATTTTTATTATATAATACAATATTGAGATTGTTTCCAAGAAAACTAAAATCCAGATGGTTAGGACCATTTAAAGTGATTAAAGTTTATCATTATGGAATAGTTGTTGTTAAAGGTTCTAAAACTGGAAAGATATTTAAAGTTAATGGGCGTCGATTGAAACATTATTATGAAGGACACATGCCATAATTTAAAACAATTTTGATGTTAAGTCATCCTGGTTAAACAATGGTACGTCAGGCTGATGACATTAAACAAAACGCTTTTTTNAATATATATATATATATATATATATATATATATATATATATATATATATATATATATATATATATTACGATTTTGTTTAATAAGTGTTTTTAGGAAACAATATTATTTTTGAATCCTACACAATTTTATATATCATAAATTATGACAAATATTGATATTGGAGGAAAAATTTGGGATCAAATTGAACAAAAAAATAAGAGATGCAATTTCGGCCTCTCGCACCGACGGTGCCCGTCTACATTGGCCATGGCGCCGATGATGCCATCGGGAGCGCCGATGGCATCCTGAGCAATTTTGTGTGTTCAGGACAAATTTGGCAGACTTCGACGGGATTGCACTCCTATATAATCACTGAGAGGTGTTTTTAAAGGCCAAAAAACTGCATTGGATGACCAGAAACTTCCAAATATCAAAATCCATGGCTTTTAATTCCTGAAATACTTCTAGATATGGAGTTTTCAATAGAAGAAAGTTTATCAGTTTTGACGCTCAAAGATTATACGATAAAGTCATTACAAAAAAGAGACTTATCAAGGAGAGAGGCTTTGTCAATCATGGATTGAGTAATTCAAGTTCACAGATTGAGAAAATCATTGTACAGAGATGTTGGGAAGTTCTATGTTACACTACTGCTACAGTTGTTGTACCAGTAGTAAAGGAATTCTATGCTAACTTACATGAAATTACCTAAGGAGCCATCTTCGTTCGAGGTAAGGCTGTACCATTTACTCCGACTTGAATTAATAAATTGTATATGATAGAAAATGTACTAATTTGTCATTATATGAATTTTATCCCAACGAGAGATATGATGCAAGATGTATATAACTTTTTGGTGATGTAAATGATAATTGGGAAATCAGAGATGAGGGATACGTTAGTTTCTCCGCTTCACTGCTTAATCCAATATTAAAACAATGACATTTCTTCATATCTGCAAAATTACTCCCTACCATGAAGATTAATAGAGTTACAAAAAAGGTGTCATTTTAAACTATTGCTTTCAATTCGAAAAGCCCATTGATGTGGGATTGATTATTTTCAAATCTATTGTGGGTATTATTATGATTGGGCATATATATGGACTGGGGCATATTTATACAATTTTCTTACTTTGCAGTCAATCTCAAGTGCCATATGAAAGTTGGGAGGAAGTTTTATCACCTTGGGAGCCCATGATTCCTATTGATGACAGTCATAATGGGAATGGAAATGAAGCATTGGATATTATCTTTGATTATTCATCACATGCTTCAACACCACTAACGCCCTATACAGTTGGAAGTTCATAAACTTTGGAGAAGAAAATGAAGAAAATAGAAAGAGAACTTCAAAGTATTATGAATGCAATAGAAAATCTTAATTACCTTTTTGATCACCTAGATTGGCGGATGAAGGAGAACTTTGATCATACTGGAACAACTGAAGCAGGATTGGTGCAGATGTTCAAGAAAAATGGATGGATCAATGAAAATTTGTTTGATCAATTCCCGTACCGACCCTTCTATAATTTGTATGTATGGGAGATATTAGAGGAGGAGAAAGTAATAAAGATGAAGCAAAATAATTGAAGAAGTTGGACTCTCTACTATTTTAAAGTAATTATGTTTTTAATGTGATTGTGTGGATTTACTTTACTTAACTTTATTTTGCTTTAAAACTCTATTAACTTTGATTTTGTGTACAGTTTTGTGTCAGCGTTCTACTATTGTGGCTTGATTTCAACACTGAATTATAATTTAGCTTGCTTTATGTATGTGAAAGTGTGATTAGAAAAATGTATTTGTAAAACGTGTATTTTCATATATAAAAGTTAGTTTGGTGTTGTTAGTGAAAAGCCTTGTTTGTGAATTATTTTAAGATAAAAATTAATGTCCAAAAAGACTAAATAGACTTTGCAGTGAATTGAAATAAACTTAAAATTATGAAAATTGAAAAGTGAATTTTTGGCTACTGGTGTCGCGGCTACCGCGACCCGACAATCCCCAAACCCCATAAAATTCACAATTTGCATAGTAAAAACACCATTTTTACCCTTTAAGTCACCTTTAACATCCTGTTTTTACACCTGAGGATTACTATTGCTTGGATTTAACACAATTTTAAGGCAAACAAAGTTCAGATTTCATCTTCTCTAGGTAAGAGCTACACTTTGAACTCAAATTTTTTTATTTTCACCAAGGATTTATCTACATTACCGAGATCCAAAATTTTGAAATTTTTTATTAGAAGATTTTGAGACAATCCTTTGGTGAAGAACTCTTACTTTGTAGATATAAGTTTAAAATGTTCCACCTTGTGATTTTCGGAATTTTTGGGAATTTATTTGGATTTTATCAAATTTTCTTAAATTACCATGACACCGAGAATGAGCAAGGGAAAGAGAAAGATGGATTTTGATGATCAAATTTTTTCAACTACAAGGCTAACATTTGTTTTAATAGTCTACTTGCAACTAAGAAAGTAATTTCAGATTACAAATTTAAAAATTCGGGTGGAGAAGTCGGAGCATTAATCAATGCTTGACTGTGGGAGAATTTTTGTTACTTTACTGTCGAGGCTATTATTGGTGTAGGGATGGAGTTCTATGCCAACTTTAAAGAAACTTCTGAAGACTACGTGTTTGTTCGTGGGAAAATGGTAGAATTTACTCCAAGAAGAATTAATGAATTTTATCAGTTGGAGGATGTGTATAACTGCCAGTTCAAAATCATTTTTTGCTACAAATGAGGCCTTAGATGAAGTTATTTCTTTTCTTACTAATGGAAGAGGACCTTGGAAGGTGAAGAATGATGTTAAGGTAAACTTTACCTTTTCTATGTTAAACGTAGTATTTAAGGCCTGACACTGCTTTATTTCTGGTAGAATGATACCAATAAATCATCATAGTGAGGTTACAAAGGACAAAGCCATCTTGAACTTCTGTATCCAGCAGAAGAGAAGGATAGATGTAGGCTCTATTGTTTACAGAAACACTTGTTCTATTACTTTGGGAGAGAATACCGGTGGTTTAGCATACCCTACCCTGATCTTCACACTATGTGAACAGGCAAGAGTTGGATGAAGAGAGGATTGAACCTCTAAAACCTATTGGGCCTGCCAATATTAAGACTTATGAATCTCATGTTGGATGGAGATCTGGAATTAGGAATAGGGATGTTCGTTCTACTTCAAATATTCCTTCTTCTAGTACCCTACTCTTCAGTAACATATGAAGCGAATGATGATCCAACAGGGAGACATCTTGAGAATGGAAAGTAGAATGGAAAATATGGAGGCCAGAATTGCACACAACGATGATTTGACAAGGCAGAGTTTGAATATGATGCTACTTATGATGTTGCGATGGTCAGATACATGAGGAGTAACCACTCAGTTCAGTTTCCTACTCACCCTATTTTTACCTCATATCAGCAGCAAAATTTGGATGTGGAAGAAGAAGAAGATGATGATTGGTGATATTTTAGTTTGATTTTTGTTTAGTTTATGTTTGGTTGTACTTTATTTTTGTGACTGTTTATTTTTAGAATGTGACACTTTGTTTTATTTTAAATATTAAGTTATATTGTGAACAATAAGATTGTGAAACTATTTTTACATTGCAAATAATTTTAGTATTGTTGTTAGTTCTTAGTATTTTGTTGAAAGTATTTGTAGTTAACTCTTTCTCAGCAAAATTTTATATGTATTATGTGATATTTAATGTTTTAAGTCTTGTAGTTTTTCATATTAGCACGTGCAAAATTTCAGAGTTAAGTTTCAATATCAGAACCTTCAACAGGTAAGTCTTTTGTTTATGTATTAAATGTTTTTTTTCACCATTTATTTTTTCAATTTTTCATACTAAATCTTTTAAAAATTTAAGTTTGGGGGGAAATAAAAATTCCTTTTTATAGAAAACAAACTTAATTTTATTTTTCCTCAATTACCTATATTTTTAAAATATTTAAAATTTAACCTGACCTTTGGTATCAGAGGGTAACTTTAGATAACTATATTTGTGTTTCCAAATATATAAAAAACTTAAGTAAATATTTTAAATAATAAACGTTAATTTTAGAGATTAAGATATCTGATATGATAAAATAAGACTATGTTTTTCTATTGTAAGTAAAGGAATTTATATTTTTGAAGTATTAAAAATCTTAGATATTCATGTATGAAGAAAAGAATAAAACTTTATGAAAAATCTTAAAGCTAATTTAAATTTATAAGAGAAGGAATGTGAAAAGTTTTTAACTTTAAGAAAGATAGTGAAGTTCAAAATCATTAAAGGTTGTCCAGATATAGTAATCCTCACTTGAAAAAAAAAGAAAAGAAAAGGATTGAAAAATGATCCTGAAAGGAAAAGAAAAGAAACTAAAATAAAAAGGAAAGAAAATAAAAAGATGTGAGGAGAAGCTTGAGGAGATGCTTAATTAAAAAATTGTTTCACTTGAATCAACTTAAAGAAGAAGGCTTGCCTACATTTTCTAAACATATATTTCAATATTAGCATATTTACTAGTAAGGTTTCATGAAGATTTTGTTTTCATATGGATATTCTAAGTGGCTTTAATATGAATAATTTGCAATTTTCCTTGAAAAGAATAGAAAATAAGAAATCTTAGATATGACTGCTAGATATTCTTATACCTTTAGTATTAACTGAAGTTATTTTATATTTTTCTTAAGTTATGCTATTGTATTTAATGGACAAAAATATAGAAATCTAGAAGTTAAATTTTTTGTCATGAGTCATATTTTTTATGTAGTAAAGGAGTTACTTGAGGATAAGTAACATTAAAGTTTGGGGGATTTTGATACACCAAACGTTTATAAATTTTTAAACCCATATTTTATACTCATTTTTGGTGATATTGCACTTTAAAGGAAGGTATTTTTCATGTTTTATTACAGGTTGTTGGTTTTTAGGACTTGGAGCAAAAAGGAAGCAAAAAGGATGGAATTTGGAGTCAAAATGGAGCTTTAGAAGAAATGTTAAGCGCTGAGGGCACCAGAGTGGGCGCCAACGGTGCCATTTCTCAGATAGCGCATATTGATAAAAAGACTACCGGTGCTAACGGTGCCAGTGTCGGTGCAGGCCATATTTTGAGAAGATTAGATGAATTTGGATGCTTTTTGAAGAATTTTTGGATGCACGTGTTGGAAAACCAACACTAGGCTTTATTTAGAGCCAAAATTGATCAGAAAAGAGCCCCCTTCGCACCCCTTCACACCCGTTAACCACTTTTCACTCTCTTCACGCTATTCAACATTCCATATAGCCACTTAGAGTCAATTAGTCATTTATTTTTCGTTATAATTTTGAGTTTTTGTGGTGATTTTAATTGTGAATTCTTCTCTAAGAGAGTTGGAGAGGGAGAGAAGTGAGAGATTTCTTCTTCCTTCATTTCGTAAGAGAGACAATAAGGGATTTGCTTTGAGAAAGAGTTTCAGATTAGTGTTGCGTTTATTATTGTTGTATGAACTTTCTTTTATATATAAAATTTGTGTTTTGTTGTATCTTTCTAATGTATTATTGTATGAACTTTCTTTTATATATGAAATTTGTGTTTTGTTGTATCTTTCTCATGAATTGTCAGTAGTTTCTTTTATCTTTCAACCTACTCTGAGATATGGTGAAATGAATAAATAATTTGAAAGTGCCAATGTTAAAATATAAAATAAATTGTGATGATTTTTTAACTCCGTTCTTAATTTACCTTTCGATCTGACCAATTGAATTGTTAAAATATGTTGTGAAACATATGACCCGGGAAATGGAGTATGAGTTCTACAACAGAGTAAGAATCACATTTAATTCTATGAAGGAGTATTTCATTCATGGAATTAAGTGCAAATAAATACAAAATTATACATTGTTAGGTGTAGAATTTAAGATTTTTAGGGTGACAGACTAAAATCCCTAATTTGGTCTTTGTGTTTAAGAACTATAGCGAGAGTTAGCCTTCAGGGGAAGGGAAGTGAGAGCTCTGGAGTGAGAGCCAATATCCTCATAGCCTAACCATAGATTTAGGGACTAAACTTGAGATTAGCCAATGATTTTCTATAACACTGAATCAGGATAGAGAATTAAAATTGCTCCTATTTGGCACAATACATATTTAAACCATTTATCTCATCTCATTTTAGCAAAAACTCATTGTAGCGGGAAAGATGTTTTTTTATATTAGAAAACTTCATCACATAAACATAGTTTAGTAGTTACTTTTTTAAACTTTGCATTTAAATTTTACTAGTAATTAATAATTTAGCTCTCATAGTATCTCAAACATTCGAAATTAGTGAAAATAATTTTGTTTTATTTCTGTGAATTTTCTAGTTAATTTATCATTTCAAATTTAATACTTCCTTGTGAGATCGATATTTGGGGCTTAAATAGAAAGTCGTATATTACTTTATAACGATACATATACTTGCGTAGAATCCTAACATTAAGTGCTAAACATTCGTATTCATAAAATACCACGTCAAGGTTTTGGCACTGTTGTAAAACGTAGTCAGTTTTAAAAATTTTACATAATTATATTTTCGGGGATCACTGGTGCAAGTAGGAAATTCTACATTGTATTCACCCCAAGATATCTAACCATAGCTTCCTGAAAAGCCATGTCATGATAAACTCTCCTCTGCTTATTCTTATTGTTATAAGAAATACTTGCTCCAATTTATCTAATCTAATTTTGAATATCAACTATATCCATTTTATTGAATCATAAGCTGCTCCATAATATTCTCAAGTGATGCAGATCAAGAAATAGATTCCCCTGCAACTGATGTAGATGGTCTATCACTACCTCCACTCCTGACCTCAACAAATGATTCAACTCTTTGAACTATATGCTTCCCAAAAATATTTTATGGATGTAATATTTCCTCATTTCTATGGGACTCTACTCCTTATTGCTCATATAGAGTGAAAATCAGGGTAGGGTAACCCAAACCACTAGTTGTAGAGCTCCTAGCTATGCTCCGAGGATGATGAATTATGAGAGAACCAACATCTATTTCTTTCATGTTCTGAATGCAAAAGCTTAATACAACTCTATCCTTCATTACATCAGCCAGGTGATTTGTGGGTAGTAATTTAGCAGAGATGAAGTTGCGCCACACCTTTGACTGAATAGTCAACATGGAAGCGAAGAAATAAACTTTCTTTTTATTTTAAATTCTACTATATTTCTCTTCCATCATTCAGACATGAAATAACTTCATCCAATGATGAATTAGTCATCACAAATGTAATGTATTCATCATGACTTACATTCCTCAGTCCATAAAAAGCATTGATCCTTTCTCTAGAAAATTTAACTTGCTTACCTCTTACAAGGATGTGATTGTCGATAGTGAACCTCAAGTTGGCATAAAACTCCCAAATCATTGGTACAATTGCTACTGCAGTAAAGAAGCAAAACCTTTTCCAATTTCTCGCAATGATCAACCTCTCGATCACGCCACCCGGGTTAGCAAATGCCCGTTCCTGGATCAATTTTCTTGATTCTATTTTAGTGTTATAACTGTGTTGGGCCTTGAAACTAACAAATCTTCGTCTATCAAAATCATTCAAAGGTCTTCCTCTTTTAGTCGTGGAGCCATTGGAAGTTTTATGAAAATCCAAATAATTTTTGAATAAATTATAAAATAAAAAATTAACTCTCCAAGTAAGATTATTTGGTAAGCAACTTTTCACCATGGGTTTTCTTCAAGCTTTTCCATCAAAAATCCCAAATTTTGGATCTTCCATAATGTAGGAAAATCTATGGTGAAAATAAAAAATTTCTAAGTTAAAGTGAAGCTATTACCAAGAAAAGATGAAATCTATGATTTTTGGTCTCCAAAATCTTCGCTATCACACTCAATGTGAAGCCCTATGTCAATGTTTAAAGGTAGGAGATGAACCAAGCAGTAAAAATGGAGTTTTATTATGTGATTTTGTGGTTGTTTAGGAAATATGGCATTTTTGGGAATTCGGCTCATCTTGCACCAAGTATGGCGCATCATGAGCCAACACTCCGTAAATTGGCACATCTTGCGCCAATTTATTGCATCTTGTGCTAATGCCTTAATTTTTCCAGACTTCATTTTCTGTGGAAATTTGCAGCACACTACTTTACGTCTACCTCTAATTACCTCAAATGAACTTTTATAATCGTAATTAAAAATTACTCTAACACAAAACCTTCACAAACAACACAATACTCACTTTTATATATAAAATCCGTGCTATTACAAACTAACCTTTTTTAAGCCAACAAATATCTATTTCAGTATCCAAAGCAAAAAAAAACATCCTAACACTGAAATCTAAGCATCAACATACCAAACTCAAACATAGATAGAGTTCAACAATAAAAGTAAATGCAATCCAACATAACAAAATAAATAAAACAAGTTGTATTAGACAAAATGTTCAGTGCATATATTAAGTTCAAACATCTTCTTCACTCTTATCCTCCTGGATACCTCCCATAGATTGGTAGCGGACATACAAGTTGTAGAAGGGTCGATAAGGAAACTCATTAGTTGCATCCTCCCCAATCCAAGCATGTCTCTTGAACATATGTACCAAACCATATTCAATATGACTAGTATGTTCAAAATTTTCCTTCAGTCTCCAATCCAGATGATCCAGCATTTCAGAAATATTCTCAATTGCATGCATAAGATTCTGCATGCAATTCTAGGATGGATAAGTGATGAATTCTAGGATGCTTGATCCATCAATACATTCATATTGTTCTCATCTCCCATTCCAATACAGTTACAATAGACTTCTGGATCCATCAGCTTCCAAGGAAGAAACACTTTTTCCTAACTCTCATAAGGTATTTGCGATTGACTGCACAGTAAGAAAATAGTGGATGGATATCCCAGTCCAGTAGCTAATTCATTGACGATCAAACCCAAAACTAATTTCACAATTAATTCTCTAATGTCAAGAGGTTTTCCAGTTTGAAGACAGTAGTTCAAAATAGCACTCTCCTTAGTTACCTTACTGATTTTCATAGTAGGAAGTAATTTTGATGTAAGAAAGAAATGTAATCTTTTCGAAGAAGAATTTAACAATGATGAAGAAAAACTTACATTTCCATCATCTCTAGCCTCCAAATTTGCATAATCATCTGTAAGATATCGATAGAGTTCATTCATATTATCTCCCGTAGGGGTTAAATTTGCATAGTGGCAAATACACACATTTTCAATCATAAAAATCTCATTGGCTCTTGAAGGAGTGAATTACACAAACTTACCCCACACATAGTCAATTCCTTAGTTGATTCCATGTATATTTACATAAAACTCTTTCACCACAGGGACAACTACGACGATAGTAGTGTGATGAAGCACTTCCCAACGTCTTTATGCAATAATCTCTTCTACACGAGTATTTGTTGTGTTGAATCCTTGATTCACGAACACCAACTCTTAAATTTGTCTCTTCTTCACAAGAACTTGATCATGCAACTTTTACGCATCGAAACTGACAAACTTTCTTTGGTTGAAAATGTGATTTTTTTAGTTTTATTTAATTTATATAATTATTTTAACTCAAAAAAAGAATTTTCAGTGTTAATTTATTTAGTCAATCAAAGTAGAGTTTTCATTTATTAAAAAAATATTGAAGGATCACCAAGGTTAGAGGACCACTTGAAAAAAATTTCATGATTTTTAAAAATTATATTTTATTTATTATAATTATTTATTTATTTTAATGATTAACTAAATAGAAAATATGTTTTAATTTAAAAAATTACCTTTTATATTTTTCCTAATTGCCGGTCCCAAGCCCGGATGCGAAAAGTGGAGGGTTGCGTTAGGTAGTCGACAGCCAGCGTAAAACTTGTCGAAAAAATCATGACATGAATCCTTTTGATCATTGTGTAAGTGCTAGGGCGTCCCCTGGAAGCGACGCGCTGTATAGCCTGAATACAGTGAAAAGTGTGCAAGGGCCGCTATACCGGCGCCCGGGTGTAGTGTTAAATAAGCAAGGGTTCCCACATTACGGACGAATGCGGGTAAAGAAGTTAGTC
>JXCR01143681.1:0-51358 GCA_002079205.1 Phalaenopsis hybrid cultivar | reverse complement strand
GATAAAATGAGATAATATCTTTTCTAAGTTTAGTAGTCCTTGAAGGTGGAAAATACTTAGTTAGGAATTTCTTAGTTAACTCCTCCCAATTTTTAATAGAGTCAGGTGATAATGAGTATAAGCACATTTTAGCCTTATCCCTTAGTGAGAAAGGAAAAAGCCTTAGTCTGACAGCATTGTCTGACATACCATTATAATCAAATATAGCACAAAGTTCTATAAAATTTGATAAGTGTAAATAGGGATTCTCCAAACGAGTTCCCCCAAACTGATTATTCTGCACTAGGTTGATAATCTCAGGATTTATTTCAATTGAGTCAGCTTCTACGACAGGGATTTGTATACTTGAGTGAATTTCATATGTCGTAGCATTTATGTAATTCCTCAATGAAGTATGATGATTTTATAAGTTATTATTTTGAAAGTATTCCATTTTCATTTCTAGTTTTTTGAGTCCTCTTCGTATTTTTATTTTTTTTCTTTTTTTCAAACTCAGGATCATAAGGCATAAATCCTATAGATCCTTTGTTTCGTATACGTAACACATCAAACAATACATTAACAATTAAAAAAATAATAGATGAAATATATTCAACACAACAAAACATTTTCACGAACACCTTATTTTTCACATAAATAGTTTTTTTTATTTTTTTAACACTTTTTCATATAAAAATACTTTTCACACAAAATAGTTTTTATGACACTATAGTTTTCCAAGTCTAAGCCTAAGTACTTCAACTAAAATTGTCCTAAAGTTCTTACCAAAGCTTTCCCGGCAACGGCGCCTAAAACTTGACAGTGACTTTATATATGCTTAAAAATATAAGAATTTGATACCGCTGCTAGAAGATTCAAATCTCCAACAACGACGCCAAAAACATGATGTAACTTTTAATATGCAAGAATTTACGAACCCAGATTTATATATTTATAAAAATTTTATAAAGTCGCAATTTCAAACACGTAATACAGGGCTCTAGTGGAGTCCCGTTTATCGATCCCACAGGGAAGCGAGGTAAGAGGTCTTTAGTCAAATTCTAGTCTACAAAAATTAGTCCTTAAGTTGGAATGTCGATTAAAATGATGTTTTATCTTGCAACTACTCCTAAATGCAAGTATTAAATGTAAATATAGTAATTATAACTAAAGTTTTATCTAGCAACTACTCCTAAATGCAAGTGTTAAATGTAAAGATAGTAACTATAACTAATGCAAATATTAATTCTAAAGATAATCCTTTTTGGATGAATTGGTTTGGAGAATTTTGAGATATATTAATTCTAAAAATAACCCTTTTTTGGATAATTGGTTTGGAGAATTTTGAGATATTAAAAACAGGTTTTACTAACAGATACTCCTAAATGTAAGTCTTAAGTTTAATACAACTAATAACTACTCTTAAATGCAAATATTAAATACTCCTAAATGCAAGTGTCAAATGTAAAGATAGTAACTATAACTAAATGCAAATATTAATTTTAAAGATAACCCCTTTGATAATTGGTTTGGAGAATTTTGAGATATTAAAAACTACTATTCTTATGTAATGAATTGGATAATATAAAGAAATGAGATGCATTAAATATGGTATGTGCCAAAATAGGAGCAATCCTATTCTTTACCCTTTGGTCCAGACATAAAGAACATTGGCTAATCCTATGCTTGTTTGTTGAATCTGTGGCTATGCTGGAAGGATACAGGCTCTCACTTCGGAGCTCCCACATTTCCCTCGTCTGAGGGCTAACATCTCTGCTTCAGTACTCAAACAATAGGACTGAATTGGGGATTTTAGTTTGTCACACAAAAATCTCTAATTCTACGTATCAAAGTATATTTCCCTATTTATTTGCATTCAACTCCCATGAACTTAACCATCCATGGAATCTGAATGTGGTTCTACTTATGAGAATTACACAGCCCTCTCGGGTCTTAATGCAATTACAACTAATTTTAACACTACAACAGGCCTTTATTGTAATGTAAAAAAAGTGCAAGTAAAAATCATCACATTTATAATTAAATCCACTTCTAACATGCATGAATAAGTGGAAGTAAAAACCATCACATTGATAATTAAATCCGCTTCTAACAAGCATCACAAAATCGCAAAACATGAATTCTACTCATTACAAAAGAAAAGTAAAATGAAAACAATGGCATAATCTTCTCATGCCATCGTTTCAAAAGAAGAAGAAAGAGTAAGAGAAGCCCATCACAAAGCACAAAGAAAACACAACGAAAACTTCATTTAACCAAAACAAATCGACTAGATAAGTGTTGACAAAACCATAAGATAATGAAGAACACAATACTTAACTTTTTTCCTTTGAAAGAAAGAAGAAAATCTCTCCCACAAAGTCTCCCACCGATCCATGCAATGCTAGAACATCTCCTTACAAATTCTCTCAAAATCTCCTCTCCAATCTTTCCAAAAGGGTAGAAATCTACATATCTATTCCTATTCTAAAAACCCTAAACTTTCTCCACACTTTTCCTAACATTCCTCTGGTACATCTCCCCCTTTTTAACCTAAATTCATTCTTTTAAAGTGTAGGGATGAAATTTGAAGAGTTGCCACAAGAACCCTTTCAAAAAGCATCCAAATACGTTGAATTTTGGCCCATAACCGCCAAAAGTCGGTCCATCGTCGTCCCTGGCGCCGTCGACGGGCTCGAGGGCACTGTCGGTGAGCTTTTCTGTCATTTTTTGGTCTTCTCGGGTAAATCTCGCCGTCGGCCCCATTTTGGTGTCGTCGGCGAGCAGACTGTGCAGCTCCACAGTTTCGCTCCGTTTGGCTCCGATTTAGCTTTGTTTCGCCCTATTTCAGTTGCGTTGTGTTCCTAATAGATAACCCTACACAATAAGCATAAAAAACCTTCCTTTAATGTGTAATCTTATTCAAAAATATGCAAGAAGTGTAAAAGAGATTAAACATCGAAAGACTTATCGAA
Organism: Phalaenopsis hybrid cultivar; assembly: GCA_002079205.1. NCBI lineage: Eukaryota > Viridiplantae > Streptophyta > Magnoliopsida > Asparagales > Orchidaceae > Phalaenopsis > Phalaenopsis hybrid cultivar. Next base: position 48,404 of record JXCR01143681.1, on the reverse strand, counting down.
AGGTGACAGAGCAAAATTTCATTTCTTGCTCATTTTTGCTTCAAATTGCACCGTTTATGTTTCTTTTTGCTCCAATGACCATAATTCATCATAGCTGCAATAAAACATCAAAAATACCCTTATTTAAAGTGCAATATTATCAAAATCAGTGTAAAATAGGTATGAAAATCTCAACATATTTTCCATTGGTCAGCGGACTGATCAAATATCCTTTAATATTTCTTTCTTCATCTAGGGTGAGACTGCCGCATCCCACTTGCTTGAGCAACTCAGCGACAATAATTGGCCGCTAATCTCTCAAACACTGTATAGTCTTTGGTGATAGCAGTGGGCCTCTCCTTCTTCTTACCATGATCCTGTGGCAACGACAGAGCAACAACAATCCTATAGATGCCCTCATCCCCAGAGGTATCCATCAATGGATGGAACCTACTTCCTCGTAGGCTGTCTCCAAAGCTTAAGCCTTAACGACCCACCGAATCTTCCAATTTTTGTTTCTTCTTTGTGAATTAGTCAGCGTCTTAGCCCTTTTGCTGGAACTGACTTCAAATATTGACAATAGAGTAGTGAACCCATCAACTGAATCTACTTTAATCAAAACATCTTTTCCTTTAATAGATGGTACGATAGGCACAGTAGTAGTGAATCTGGTAGTAGTAGGTGTGACTACTCTTGAGCAGACAGATGCGAGGACAAAAGACTTAACGGGTGTTGGGGCGGTAGCAATCTTCACCATCTTGTAAGAATGGATGTCTTGAGGACAATTAAAATCAAAATTAGTGGTGTCTCATGAACTTCTAGAGCAGCAACCCTCAAGAAAAGAATGGGGCCTTGCCAAGTACGACCTTAAACTCCTCGAATCCATCTCCAAGCTTGATTATAGGTACAGTGTTGTGGGCATAGAGGTTGGTGGGCAGGTTACAAAAGAAAGTGAGGGTAGGGAAAGCCATCGTAGTAGCTTCAAAAGAAAAGTTTTGATGGTTAGTATCGTCCATCGCTTTGTAATTTCAGTGAGAAAACTAAAAATTAACAAAGGTCATTCTATGGACTGGGTACGTTCTTTCTTTTTTTTTTTAAAATTATTATTTATTTTTTATTATAGCGTTAAGGAGTTTCGATTAAGAATTAATGAGGGTGAAGAGACGTAATGACTTGGCTTGATTTGCAAACAAAGAAAACCAAACACAAAAGATATAGAGGAATGGTGAAGTTTAGAACCCAGTACAGTACCAACTTCACAATGAACATCGCCCAGACAGAACTAATCCACAAATACACCTATCAGGGGGTCCAAATCAACACAGAAAATTAAAGTCTTAAAGGACTCCTGAACCTCTCAGTTTGAAGAAGGTCAAACAAATGATCCTGGAATCCAAAAGGGTTAACCGTACTTGCCCAAGAAAGAAATGGATGAAGTATTCCAATAGAAGGAGGGTAATCTAGTTTAAGAGGGACATGGACACGTTATTGATATATGAAGATAAAACTTTCTATTCACAATGAAGAGAGAAACTAGTCCCCAATGGAGTTACTAGAAATTTTTCGGTCGTCTTTTTGTCGAGAATAGAGATGTTTGATTTAATGTAAAATATATACTATAATTTTGAAAAGTAATTTTTTAATTTTGAAAATATAAGACCTGACAGATCTCATATAAATAATAGTTTAAATAAACAAGCACTACACAACAAGTGACATACCTATCCCAAGGAATACACATATCACATGCCCTTAAGCTCGATTAAATAAGCTACAAAATTTATGACATCCATTTTAGTCTGTGAACCTTTATATTGACAAAAAAATTTGCCAATATAATATAAATGATTTGACAAGGTCTATATTAAGTTGGGTTCTCAAAGTTTTTATAAGAGCAAGCCGCTATAGTTAATTACATCTTAATGGACCGAGGTCATCAAGAATTTCAAAGGGTAGGACTTTACAAAGATCGAACCAAGGAGTGTCAAATAGGAAAGGCTTAAATTTGGAACATTGTCATGGATTCCAAATTGACAAAAGTAGGGGTTGTCACAGTTCCTGAGGAGAACCTCAATAACTTCCAAAATTATCCTATAGTTTGGCTTTAATTTTGAGAAGGAAATTATTAAATGTTTCATCCAACCAATTATTATTATTTAGAGCTTACTTTTCTGTGACACAATCATACAAATAACCTGAAAGATAAGAGGATTTATGTCAAATCGAACAACAACCTCGGAATCCTAAAATGAATTAGGGCTTAATTTGCACAACTTGACTGTGCAAAGGCATAACTATAAAGTAAAGATTTATGTTGTAATAAGAAAACAAAGGCATAAATATAAATCCACTTGCAGTTGTAGAATACTAGGATCGAAGTTAGCTCCAAGGTCCTTGGTGAAGTAGTTGTCCTAAAGTCGAAGATTCAAAGGTTTAAATGACAAGTATATTCAGTTAATAAAAGTGGAGGGGTTAAAGTTGATTAGAGCGACACCGGTTAGGATCTCACAGTTCCCTCGTTCCGGACCACTATTTTCTTTTGAATTTACTTAGTTTAAATGAGTTGTTAAGCTCATTTAAACTGGCGAGATCTTGTTATCAACCGTGGGTTACTACATCAGAGGGACTTTCATAATTTCAAAAGGATGTGTTATGAAATTTTTGGTTTGTTGTTTAATTTGAAAAATTTTGTTTAATTTCAAAAAATGATTTTGTAATTAAAGGAATTACAAGTTTGAAATGCAGTAAAATAAAGGAAAGGAAATTGCATTGCAAAATTATAAATGTGTGCCTGTCATCTTCTCTCACTCTCATTAAAATGTTAGAACTTACGCATATATGTAATTTTGTGGGAAATTTAAAATAAATTGCAAGAACGGAAAACAAGATGACCAGTTAAAGTTGTATCTACCAAACCCTAAGTCCTCAGTTGATGAATCCTTAAATTTTTTAATGGATGATTTTCTTATACAAAGAATAATAAGTGTAATTGTTCTTCAAAGTATACAAATGATTCTAAAATGTTTGAGGCATAACCCTGAACAACTTTTAAAGTCTTTTGAAATATTTCGAGTTCATTTGATCTTATTTTATTGTTTATTTAATCATCCGAGTTTAGATTTAGTTTTATTAAATTAATAGACCCTATGCTCAATGTATTTTGATATTTTAATTATCCAAAGAGCGGGATAATCACACAGTGACTTAATGCTTTACTTAAAATTTATGTGAGTGAATGTCCAGAGGGAAAACTCAAAGTCATTAAGGATTTTATACCTCAAATTAAAGTTAGGCTTGTAGTGTTTTGAAAATTTTCATGATCAATTATACTATCTTTCTTAAACCTCCTTAAACAGCCTTCAATTAACTCTGGTTCACTACTATGCCCTTAACAATTTCATGGGTAAATTTGTAATTATCAAAATGTTAATTTAAGTGAGATCTATTCTTATTAAAGGATCATGCTATCATCTAATCACCAATTAGGGGTTTCATAAAAGTGAATTATTATCTTCCAAACTAAGGCCCACTACTTTAGTATCATCCAACCAAATTGACCTCCAAGTCATAACAATTAATAAAATTACAATTTTACTCTTATTATTAAAAGGTGGCAAATTGGTTTATACCTCTTAACCCATTATGTTGAAAACATCTAGAAGAGTCCACTATGACCAAATTTACCCATTTATCCCTTGGTTAATCCTGAATTATAATTAAGGCATCAAAATCCAAAATTACCATTTTGTCATTTGGGCTCTCCACTTCATATTTTGTCAAATATAACTCAAATGAATTTGAAATTTTTATGGTACCCCACTCATGGGTCAATTAAACTATCAAAGGAGAAAATTTTATTTATTTATCTATATTTAATTTATATAATTATTTTTACTCAAAAATTAGATTTTTCAATTTTAATTTATTTAGTTAATCAAAGTACGGGTTTCATTTATGGTAAATTTATTTAAGAATCACCAAGGTTAGAGGACCATTTTGACAAAATTTCATATTTTCTTAAAATATATTTTAATTATTATAATTTATTTTTTTTAATTTTAATGATTAATTAAATAGAAAATATGTTTTAATTTCAAAAACCACTTTTTATATTTTTCATAAATCTCCTTAAGTCTATATAACTTAGAGAAACAAAATTTTCATTTTTTGAAAATTTATTTTATTTATTATAATTAGTTAAATTGAAAATTAAGAAAAATACATGTTTGGTATTTAAAAATACATAACTAAACCGAGAAAGTTAAGGAAAATATTTTAAAGGATCGCATGTGATCAAGGAATAACTAGAAATAATTTGGTTCATTTTTAGATTTTTTGAATTTTTTATTATTTTAAATTATTTTTTATTGAAAAAGTAGCTCAAAAATGAAATAATTATTTTAAAATAATTTTTATTTTTTCTTAGTGCCCCTAATCACAAGAAACTTAGAAAATCACTTTTCATAATTTTTCTAATTGTAGTTAATTTATTATAATTATTTTATTGCAAAAACACCATTTTACTTAAAAAATGGACTTTAGTGATCAAACTAATTCAAATGAGTTTCAATTTTTTTACGAGTTAGAACAATCATTATTTAAAGTGTGGAATCATTTTTGTCAAATTTTTCTTATTATTTTATTCATTTTAATTTTCATGAATTTTTATGATTTATAAATTTTAAAATAGTTATAAATTATAGTTAAGATATTATAATTATTTTATTGCAAAAACACCATTTTACATAGAAAATATACTGTAGTGATCAAACTAATTCAAATGAGTTTCAATTTTTTTACAGTGAGTTGGAAAAATCATTATTTATAGTGTGGAATCATTTCTGTCAAATTTTTAATATTATTTTATTCATTTTAATTTTAGTATTTTTTTATGATATAATTAACCATAGTAATTTACATAGACATTTGAACTTAATTTAGATTTTTCATATAGTCTCCTACCACAAGGAACCTAACATAATAAGTCCCATACTTTTCTGATTTATATTTTAAATTATATAATTATTTTAAGTAAAAATAGACAACAAGGCTTGAAAATTAGGGTTTCAAAGCTAGAGATGCTCTCTGACCTTAAAAAAATCAGAGAGTTAATATGAGAAATCAACCCCTAAAGTTTCAAGTGATGGTGTTTATAATTTACTTAATTAAAAATAAAATAGTCCATAAACTATTTAATTAATTAAAAATTAGAGACATGTCAAATAATTTTCATTTTTATTCCACGTTATTTTACTATATTCATTGAGCCAGAGGGTATTTTTCTTTTATTTTTATAATTTTTCTACACTAAGTTATGGATTTTCTAATTTAACTAAATTAAATAAATTAAAATAAAGCCTTATTTTCTACTTAACACGCGGCAACCGAGTCATTCTTTGGCGCTCCAAAAGATCAAGCAATGCTCTACTATTTGACGCTACCATCCACGTGGCCACCCAATCAGCACGCACTTTATGAACCATTATCTTATCTGACGTGATCCTAACCCTCCATCTGATACACACACGGTCCAATGACTCTATGTCATCCTTCCCAATTAACCTAGTCCGTAGAACCATCCACCTCCTAAGCTTAATATCTCTCACTACACTTAACCAAATCTCATGGGGTTTGTTCCTACACCTTTATCTAGTCCAAACAAACCTATCTATACGGTCACAGGCTCAAGAAATTAAACTTTTCTTCACAAAGGCCCAAATCGAGCTCAATTTGGTGGAAAATGAGTTATACCTTTGTCTGAGAGGGGAGGTCTCAATCAGATGCTTGAAGAAGCTTCAGTGGAGTCCAACAAAGTTGTCTGAAGTGTTGCTTTCCTTTGGTGAGTAGTCTCAGTATGAGTTCAGTCAAGAGGTAGTGAGACCTTAGTCTAGAGGTGTGTTAGAGGGCTCAGTACAGGTGGGTTTTGATGGCAAACTTCCTCGTTTGGTCTGAGAAAGCTTTAGGATGGTTTAATTTGAAATTTTGAGGAGTTCAGTGGAGTGACAGAAAAAGTCCTAATTTTTAGACTCAAAATTGAGCTCAGATAATGGAGGCAGTTCCTGGGAAATGGCTGGAATGAGCTCAGGAAGTCTTTTTTAGAAGCAAATTGACAAAGTCTCCCCATGGTTTTGTGCACTAACCATGTTTGGTTGTAGGAGGGGGTGCTTAAATAGAGGGGGAAAGAAAGGCAATTAAAGCTGGCAAGTGGGTGGAAAGGGACGCTTAGGTGGATGGATGAGCGACGCCAATAGCCAATGGGGGCAAGACAACTTAGGGAGTCCCAATTTTGAGTTTAAAGTTTGGGGTGGCTCTCAGTTTTGGCGTTTTATAGTGACTAGGCCGGCCAGCCAGGCCAGGGCTTGTGGTTAGCTGACTCTGGGAGGTCAGAGGAAGGTTTAATTGTGATTAGGCTTGGGGTTTGATGACTGATGGAAAATCTCTCCTTTGTTTAGTCATTTTAGGAAGGATCCCCCAAATCAAGGGATCCTTGGTCCATTGCTCAATATTTGGTCTTTAAGTGATTTAATTAGCATCCAAGAGTGTTTAAGCATGGCAGAAATGGTTAAGGCTTGGATCAATTTAATTGATTTGAGGTGGACTTTAGATTAGGTTAAAAATGGGGGCCAAAGCCTGGACTTGGACTTGGACTTAGCTAGAGCTTGGATTTGGTCAATTTAAGTATTGGATTTGATTTAAAAAATTGCCATGAAGTTTTTGGCGCTCAATTGAGTGGAATTTAGGTGTCATAAAGCTTGATTTGGAGAAATTTGGATTTTAGGTCAAAATTGGGTCTTTTGATTCAAATTGGGTTTGGGCTAGGATCTAGACAAATTGAAGGTCCAATTGGGTCTAGAGGAATGCCATGAAAATTTTGGTATTCAGATTTGAAGGATTTGGACAAGTTAAGGGGCTCAATTTGGGGAAACTTTAGGCTATGGTTAAAATTGGGGCTTTTAGTTCAAATTGAAATTAGGATATGGAGAGTGGTTTAATTGGGCATAAAATTGATTTTTATTGGGATTCAGGATGATGAATCTTGATTTGGAATTGAAATTGAGGAAGATTGAAGTCAAGTTGGTAGAAATTGGGGGTGATTTTGGGAATTTAGCCTTAAAAGGAAAAATTGAGTTTTTGGTCAAAATTGGTCAAATTGGTCATCTTGGACTTCATGAGTGGTCAAATTGGTTTTGAAAGTGTTAAAAATGATTTTTAAAGTTTTTGGTAATATTTGGACCACCAAGGGCATTTTGGTAATTTTGGGAAAGTTAGAGGTATTTTAGAAATTTTGGAAATTTTGAGGTGTTTTGGAAAACTTGGGTGGTTTAAAAGAGTTTGAGATGATTTTTGAACAAAATTAGGTAGTTTGGGTAATTTGGGAAAAGTTAGGGTTTTAGGGGCAAGTTGGTAGTTTTGAGAAAGTTTGGGGGCAAAAGGCTAAATTGGTATTTGGGTTGGATGATATGAATTGAGGATGCTAATAATAAACTCACCCTTTTTTTAGCCATGAGATTCAGGGAACTCACAATATGGATTCTTCATGTGCTGGTCTTAGCTAAACCCTAGCCCAAGGTTAATGGTTTAGGGGACCATCCACATGAGTTTCCAATAGAGTAAGGGATCAAGCTTGGCATTTTTGGTAAAGGGTTGAGGTTGTGAGTGCAGGTGAGGGGTATCTAGTGTTTGTGCAAGACTGACCAAGACCACAACACCCAAGGCTAACCCTAAGGCCAATCAGTCTTTTATGTGCTCCTCTTGAGCTCCCTCATATTGGCTCCACTTACTAAGTGCTAGAGGTTAGAATCAACTTATTGAACTTCAAGATGAGCAAAGAAGAGTTTTAGAATTTCTAATTGTGAGGGTTCCTTTACCAGTTTTCTAGGAATAGTCAACAAGAAAGTCCTATGGCTTGATCCTAGGCATCTAAAGAAGAAATTAGACCTCAACCAATAGTGAGGTCAACACTTTTAAGACACTCGATATGATGTAAAGCCATAAGCATCTTAATCGGGGTGTTATTCCATAAATTTAGATTAGTCCACCAATAACCTCTAGTTTAGAGTTCTTTTAGGTTAGGGACTCACCTCCATCAGAAACCCTTTCCAACTACTTAATATAAGATCTATCTGAACTCAATTTTTGTCCAAATTAATCTAAGTCTAAATCAATCACAAACTCATTCAAATTCAACTCCTGCTTAAACTTAGCTCATTCCAATTCAAATAAACTTCAACCTTATCAAATTCCATTTCAATTCAATATCAACCCAATTCTACTTCAATCTTATTCAATTCAATTCAATATTAGTTTCAAACCCAATTTGGCTCAATTTCAATTTCAAAGTAGCTTCAACTCTATACCTCAGACCGAAATTTAAATTCAAGCTTTATGCTACCATTTTCTCTGAAGGGAGGTTAGATTTCACCTTTTGGATATAGTGGGTTAACATATTCCTCTACTGTGATATGATCGTTGGCCAACTCTATGAGTTCAACCAAACTATCGAGTTGAAATATACTCAGAAAGTCTTTATATTCTACACAACATGCCCTTGTGCTAGGGTTGACTTCGCTATTGCAAAATCTAGATTTTGTACATCAAGCACCTTCTTCTGAAATCTAATGTAAAATGCTCTAAGGCTCTCATTCGGTCCCTGCTTGACAAGTCATAGGGCTTATATGTCCTTGCGGAGCTTTTAGGCGCTAGCAAACAATGTCATGAATAACTTTTGTGCTGAGTGAAGAAAGAAGTAATTCTTGCTGGGAGGCCATCAAACCATTTGAGGGTCGAATCCCTCAGTGTGGTATAGAACAACTGACACTTCAACATGTCAGAAAATTTGAGAAGTCATATAGTCAACTCACAGGATGCTAAGTGATCAATCGTATCACTTCAAATCTTATAGAGTTCTAATGATGGAACCTTATGACTTTTGAGGGGCTAGACATCAAGGATTTGCTAGAAGAAAGCATTCTCTGAAAGTCGGCAGACTTTCATTCTTTCCCCTTGCAATCTATCCCTTGGCGTGGACCCAATAATATTTTGATACTGGAATCTTCTACTTGTTAGACCACCTAATCCGTCCGGTGGCCGTAGGGTTCAGGTGCCAGAGGGCATAGTTCCTAAGGAGCTTTTGCTCTACCCTCATGTACATTGTTGGTTAATTCTTTCATTTGTCCCGATATTAATTTTTTAGTTCCTAAATTTATTGTTGTACAAATTCTTTGATGGACTCCATATTCAATGTTTCCTTCAATTGTGTTCCTCTCTATGACACACTTATTTTTGTTGACAACATGACTTCATGCTTGCTGCACCTTTAAGGATATTGAATCCAAAAATGTCATGTGAATCAAGCTAAGGACAAGAGCATTGGACAAAGGAGGAGAATTTTCATTTGGTCGTTTGATAATCGTTTGGACGACTAGACGATCTTCGATGTGTTAAACCATCTTTGGACGGCTTTCTTGGGAGATTCTTCGGCGGCGACACACTTTTCATTAGAGTGAACTTGGACCAGAATTCTTAAATTCTTCGAGGGAGATAGCTGTAGAAATCTTCTCCTCGGATCTAGTGCCTCCTATTCGTTTGTTTAGCAGAGCTTTCATTCAGTTGGCTCGTGATTCTGACTGAATAGAACGATATATTTGCAGTCCGTGTCTCGTGACTCACGATGCAACCCTTTAATGTATACTCATAGAGATCCGTTAAACCTTCTCCAGATTTATTCAGTCACATTTTCTATTTACGAATAATAATAATAATAATATAAACTATTTTTAATATTATTTTGATTTTTTTTATTTTTCATTTTCTTTTTTTTTAACGTCTGAGCACATTATTAAATGTTGTTGAGCAAATAGACGTTAATCTATTATTAAAAACGGTAGAGGAAGCACACGTGGACCATTATTAAAAGTTACGTAAATTATTTGCCAGCCTATTTTCTCACACCTAGTTTGTGCTGCGATTTATTATTTTTCCTTATTAAAATTAAATGAAAATCTTAAAATATCATTATAAAAATAAATAATTTAAGTAAAATTGAGCGCAGAATATTGGCAACAGCAACACATTGCACATTATTAATTTAAAGATAGAGAGAAATTAAAGGGATGATACCGTTGGCAGCTGAGCAATCTAATGAAGCCTTCAATAATTTAAAGCCTCATCACTCATCATCAATTTCTATTACATCCACAACTGTCGAATCATTCGATCCCGGCCACCCAGATGGAATTGCTAGTAATTCTAAAATAAAAATATTTTTCTAATTTAAAATAAAATACCATTAATTTTTTAAAAAAAACTTATTATTTTCTAATTAGTCTGTAACTAGCTTGCTGTTAATCTTCTTCCCTTAAAACAATCAGTCATCATTCAATAATTTTTGCATTTCCCCTGCTTTTTAAACGTCATCTAAAAAATGAAAGAATGGTATCAAAAGTTGACGCAATTAATGATATTCGTAGCGTTGGCGGTTCAACAGTAAATTATTATTATTATAATTTGATTAAAAAATTTTCGACGGATTTGATTTTTTCTTAATTTCAAAATATCGCAAAAATTTTTTGAATTATTTAAAATTTTTAATGTTTTTAATTTCTTATTCTTATAAATATATTTTTATAAGGATATATTTAAAATTTCTTTTTAAAAATTGATTTATATTTGAATAGAAAAAGAAAGATACCGAACCAGATATATGTTTGGTTGATTCAATTTGAATTTTTTCTTTTTTTTTGTTTTGAAATTCTCAATATTCTATTTTGAATTATTGTTAAATTTTAATTTTTTTTTACCAAGAAATCTGAAAAATAAAAAAAAATTTAATTAAATGGAAGATTTTTGAAATTAAATAAATGCTATATGTATAAGATATATACATATGTAATCATGATGTTTGTTCATAACTAACAATTAAATTTTTTACTTTATCATAAGAGAACTAATTAAACTAGATTAAATTTTTGTTGTTGAGTTTGCTTTTATAAAAATTTTGATTGGTTCAATTTTTTTTTGTATTTTGGTTGAAACTAGTTAAAAAGATTTGATAATCGATCCATCCAAACCGATGCTCACCCCTAGTCCTAGTTGTGCATGAATGAAATACATGTCAAATTCATAAGAAGTGATATTGCATAGTAGGATATTAAAGATAATTAAGGGTTTATTTGTCTTATTAATTTTGCATAAAGTTCAAAAAATAGATGTATGGCTATGTTTAACCAAGTTCACAAAAAAAAATATTCACTCAACAACATGAATGGAGAAATATCACAAAATCTTGCTAAGTTGAACAATTCCTATATTTACATAATGATATACAATTTATTATTATTAAAGAAAGTAGGATTACACAACATCACAACTATTGTTACTAGAAAAAATCATAGGGTATGCCCCAATTAAACAATTTCATTATGTAAGTAAGAACTTCTAATGATTTGTCATTCCTTGTTGCAAAAGAAGGGATGATTACAAGACATGGCAATGGGACATATTATTGGTCAAAATACAGACCGATAGACATCATATTCATTCAACAATGGTCGATGACAGATGACAATGAATGAATGGAATGAATAATGATTTGGAGGCATACATTGATGTTACTTGGGTCTGTTTGGGGCAGCTGCAGCTTATCCAGCTTATCCAGATAAGCTACTTATCATGATAAGCTGTTGATCAGCAGCTGATCCGAATAAGCTGTCTGGCTGTTTGGATAGTGTGTTTGGAAAACAGCTGATTCTGGATAAATGACAATTCTGCCCCAATTTTGGATAAGTTTATTTGTTTGGTTTGTGTGTTTTGTAAACAACTGATTTGCAGATTTTTTTAATTAAATGAACAATCTGGCATGCAAAGTTGTAATTTTTCAACAAAAGTATAATATCTACCTATTAGATATTTAAGAACCAATTAACCCCCTTCAAACTCATTCGACACATACAGACCACCCCAAAAATTGTTATTTAGAAATTTACCAACCTTCTCAATGCAATCATGTAGGGGAGGGAAAAATAAAGATTCATGAATTCATAGAAGAAAAATCTACTCATTTCCCAATCACAGAGAGAGAAGTTTGAGTTGTGTTGTGTGTATATAAAGATTCTGCTGCATTTACATATCTCACACCAATGCTTTACTTTTTATATTTATATCATTCAAATATTTTTAATCACATCAAAGAAACACGCTTACATATACAAAAGTTAAATGCACCTTCACACACTAATATGGAGTATCATGAGAGCCAAAAAAAAAGAAAAAGTAACATGTCAAAATTAAAAGAAAAAAAATGACAATATTGACTTTAAAAGGTAGAAGCATATCACGAGTAATGTTGCCTGGTTCTGACACCTCAGAACCCTGAGCAAACCTGTCTGACCGGGGTATCGTAGAAACGGAAGCACTCAAACCACAAGTGGTGTTCTCAAGTTTTGATACTGTCCAACTCCGAGTAGTGGTGTCCAGTTGTGATATCGTAGAAATGAACGTAATGTCAGCCCACCGGAAGAAATTGCTGTCCTCATGTCAGTGTACCCACTGCAGGCACCTGTAGAATTACCCCCCGTAGCTATGCTGCTAGCGTGACGTGAGTAGCAAGAACGGTAGCCCGCAGCGGAACATCACTTGCCCGGACTTCTCTGCATACCTGGAGCTCATCGTCCTATAATTATTAAAAAAGAATATATCATTAAAAAAATATAGTAACTAAAGAAAACTTACTTACCCATGTGTGCAGGCAACGTTTGCTGATACACCAAAATAATATATTGTTTTAAGTAGACATTTTATGCTTATTTTTGGTGATATTGCACTTCAAAGAAGGATATTTTATGTTTTTATTGCATGTATATCAATTTTAGGTATTTGGAGCAAAATTAGCAAAGAAGACAAAATTTGGCTCCAAAATAACAAATTTTGTGATTCTAGTGCTTGAAGCACCAGAACTGGCGCCTGAAGCATCATTTTACAGATAGTTGGTGTCTGAAGTGCCATTTGACAGAGAGCGAGCACCTGAAGCACCAGATTTGGTGCCTGAAGCTCCAAAGCTCAAAACAATGTGGCCTAAGCAGGATGGCGCCTGAGGCGCCAGAACCAGCACCTGAAGTGTTAGAGATGAATTTTACATGAATTTCAAAAGGGATACTTGTTCTAAATACCCCATGGAGTGATTTAACGTATCTATACACTTTGAAAGGTACTTTGATGAAGGGATATGTATCTTGGATCATAGACATATTTTTCGAATTCAAAAGGGTTGACTTTTAGACAGAATTGTAGAAGAAATTTTGAATTCTTTTTGGAGGGAGACAACCTCCAATGAAAGGAAGGAAAGTCTAGGGCCTGAGAAGAGAGTGAAAAGAGATTTTTTGAATGGGGGCAGCAAAAGGAGTTTGAAAAGAGAGAGAGAGAGAGAGAGAGAAAGTCAAGGGCTTGAAGATTTTCTTCAATGATTGTAAGAGGAGAGGGTAGGTGAGAGATTTCTTCTTTATTACACTTTTATGAGAGAATTGTGAGTACTTGTAAAGAGGAAAAGTGCTTGAAGAGAACTTCTAGGGATTCACTTGGGAAGGATTGTGAGATAAGTTGTGTTCTTTTATTTCTTTATTTTGTAAACTTACTTTTATATATGAAATCCATGTTTTGTCGTATCCTTCTCATGAATTTTGAGTAGTCTTCAATATCCTTCTCCCTACAATGAGATATGGTTTTCTGAAGAATTGATTTTGTTTTATTCGGTTTTAAATGTCAATAAATTTGTCATGATTTGAACTCTGATCTTTATTTACTTTTCAATCTGACCAATTCAAATGTTAAAAGGTGTTGAGAAAAATATGTCTCGAAAGGTCTATGATTTTTACAACATGAGGAGAATTACATTTGATTTCATGGGAGAGGATGTCATCTATGAGTGCAAAGAAATAGTGAAATATACTTTGTTGGATGCAGAATTGGAGATTTTAAGGTGACATATTAAAATTCCCAATTTGGTCCAGCTGATTAGAAACTAATGTGAGACTGTTAGCCCTCAGGTGAGGGAGTGGTGGAAGCTCTAGAGTGGTAGTCGATATCCTCCCAGCATAATCATAGAATTAGGGACCAAACTCTGGATTAGTAAACGTTCTTTATGCACTTAGAAGAAGGTAAAGAATAGGATTGCTCTTATTTGACACAAAACAAGTTATATATATATTTTTTAAATGATTTTAATTTCTTTACAATGCATATACTCATTGTAAGGGGAAGGATGTTTTCCTAAATTTGAACTCTTCATCACAAAAACTTTGTTTAGTTTTCGTAAATTTTAGTTTGAAAGCTTAGCAATTAGTTTAATTAACTTAGTCTTTTAATTGTATTTTATTTATCATTCGCTCATTTACTCTAAATTTAAATTATGTACTTTAATTTTGTAGTTTAAATTTTAGTTTACATTATATTCTTACAAATTCACTCATAAGCATTTCCAACTTCCTTGGGGGATAGATATCTAGGACTCCATTAACACCCCTTATTCCTTGGGGGATAAATAACAAAAAGATAGATCAATTTTGCAAAATGGCTTGCAATTTAAGTAATGTTGGAGATGAATGGTCATCATCAGAGACCTTTAAGAGATTATGCTAATCCTACAGTAGATGAAATTCATTTGAGTATATAAAATCCAACTGTAGCTACCAATTCATTTGAGCTTAAACCTGTTGTTATCCAAATGGTACAATACAATTAGTTTTGAGGAACACCAATTGAAGATCCTAACTTATAAATTGCTAGTTTTCTAGAATTGTGCGCTACTTTTAAATATGATGGAGTGTCAAATGATGTCGTTAGACTTAGAATTAAAAGGAAAAGTAACATATTAAAATTAAAAGGAAAAAAATGACAATATTGACNTTTTCGTAAATTTTAGTTTGAAAGCTTAGCAATTAGTTTAATTAACTTAGTCTTTTAATTGTATTTTATTTAGCATTCACTCATTTACTCTAGATTCAAATTTTGTACTTCACTTTTGTAGTTTAAATTTTAGTTTACATTATATTCTTACGAATTTACTTATAAGCATTTTCAACTTCCCTATGGGATCGATATCTAGGACCCCATTAAAGCCCCTTATTACTTGAGCAATACGTGTACTTGCATTATTTTTAGGGGATTTTGTAGTTAAAGATTTTTAAAAGATAAAACTATTTTACTAAAGTTATTTTTTTAGCATTAAATTTCATATTTAATATTGTATACCATGTGTATTTTGTAGTATTGAAAAATATTTGCAAAGTTTAACGCACTAAAACCACCTGCATCAAGTTTTTGGCATCATTGCTTGGGAACTAATGGAAAGTAGTAATAAGTTATTTTATAAATTAAATTATTTTATTTTATTTAAACTAAAACAAGGGAGTGTTTATAGTTTAGTTCGAATATTTTCATATTTTAGTGTGTTTGCTTACTTTAAACTACTTATTGTGTTCGTTTATGTGTAGTGTACAATCTGGAAATTTAGTACCTTGCAATTCGGAATTTGAAAGAACTATTAGAAAAATTTGAAAACAACAAAAAGAGATAGATCAATTTTGCAAAATGGCTTGCAATTTAAGTAATGTTGGAAACGAATGGTCATCATAAGAGACCTTTAAGAGATTATGCTAATCATATAGCAGATGAAATTCATTTGAGTATATAAAATCCAGCTGTAGCTGCCAATTCATTTGAGCTTAAATCTATTGTTATCCAAATGGTACAAAACAATTAGTTTGGAGGAACGCCAACTGAAGATCCTAACTTATACCTTGCTAGTTTTCTAGAATTGTGCGCTACTTTTAAATATGATAGAGTGTCGAATGATGCTATCAGACTTAGACTTTTTCTTTTACATTAAGGGATAAAGCTAAGATGTAGTTAAACTCGTTAGCAATGGGATCTATCAGATCTTGGAGAAACTTATCAAATAAATTTTTTTCTAAATCTTTCCCACCTTAAAAAACTAATAAGCTTAGAAACAATACTACATCTTTTTTTCACTTTGAAGGGAAATCAATTTATGAATCCTTGAAAAGATTTAAAGATCTCCTTACAATATGTCTACACAAAGCTTTGCCAGATTGGTTAATAATTCAATCTTTTTATAATGGATTGGTTGGATCTCTTAGATCAGTAGTTGACACTGCTACTGGTGGATCATTAATGGAAAAACCATTCCATGAAGCATTTTTTTAATTGAAGAGATGGCTAATAATATTTTTCAATGGCTCTCTCAAAAGGGTAAATCTAAAAAAAGTAGCTAGTATTCATGATTCTGATGCAATATTTATGTTGGTTGCCCAAATAGCTGCTATATCAAAGAAGAAAGATCAATATGGAATGAATCATTCTCAGACATCACTTATGCTTGAGGAAAACTCATTGGGACAAATGATAGAATCTCAATCTTCTTATGAGACCTTAAATGCAATAAATAAATATTTTAATAATCCTTATGCCGATTATTATAATCTAGGTTAGAAGAATCATCCAAATTTTAGTTGGAGTAACAATAACTTGAATGCTAAAAATCTGCAATGGGGAAACAATGCTACGAGCCCATTGTTAAACTATAATAATCAAGTAAATCCAACTTATAAACCATATTACCCTCTAAGTTTTAATATTTTGCAGAGTTGTAAAAGTCTATCCCTATGGAGCTGTTAATGTTGAACATCCCAAAACTTGAAGGATATTTAAAGTGAACAAACATAGATTAAAATCATATATTGATGGTTAAAGACCAATTTTTAAAGAGACTATAATTTTTGGGTCACCAAAAATAAAGATTGGGAATGTCAGGATGATGGCATTTAACCAAGCGCTTTGTGGGAGGCAACCAATATTTATCATTTTTTGTTTTGCTTTTATGATTTTATCCAGAATACAATAAGTATATTTAAACTTGTATTTTTATAGATTCCATATATTTGAGAAATTTGATATTAAGAGAATATTTAGAAACATCTTTATTTACTTAATTTTATGGAATATTTGAGAATTTATTGGATTGAAATAGAAATAATGAATTTTTTGAAACTGGCGCCAGAAGTGCCGCGCCGACGAAAATGACATAAAATGTTTCAAAATATATTTTTTGACAGTTTTTGGCAGGTTATTTTCTTTATAACTCCCAAAAACTAATTCCAAAGTCCATTTTAGGGGGGAAAACGAGGGAAGAGTCACTACTTTTTAATTCCTTTGGCTTCCCACTCTAAGAATTTTGCGAGATTTGAAATTTTCAAACTAAGAAAGTTTGTCAGTTTGATGTAAAAAAGCTACATGATCGAGTTCTTGTAAAGAAGAGGCTAATCAAGGAAAGGGGGTTTGTAAATTGAGGATTCATTACACCGAATACTCGAGTGGAAGAGATTATTGCGCACAGATGCTTGGAAGTGCTTTGCTACACTACTACCACTGTAGTTGTCCCTGTGGTGAAATAGTTATATTTAAATATACATGGAATCAACCAAGCAATTTTCTATGTGTAAGGCAGATTTGTGCAAGTCACTCCTTCAAGAATAAACAAAATATTTATGATTGAAAATGTTCTTATTTGTCATTATGCAAATTTTACCCCTACAAGAGATAATATGAATTAACTCTATCGATACCTTACGACTGAAGATGCAAATTGGGAGGCCAGAGATGATGGAAATGTAAGTTTTTCTTCATCATTATTAAATCCTGCATCTAAGGCATGGCATTTCTTTATTTCATCAAAATTACTCCCCACTATGAAAATCAATAAGGTAACTAAGGAGAGTGTTATTTTAAATTACTGTATTCAAACTAGAAAACCTGTTGATATTGGTGAAACAAGTGTGAAATCTTTTTTGGGTTTGATTGTCAATGGATCTGTTACTAGACTAGGAAATCCATCCATTATTTTCCTACTATGCAGTCAATCACAAGTACCTTATGAGAGTTGGGAGAAAATGCTTCTTCCTTGGAAGCCGATGGACTTAAAAGTTTATTGTAACTATATTGGAATGGGATATGAGAATTATATGAATCTATTGATGGATCAAAAACCCTGTAATTCATCACATATTCAACCTTACTTCAGTTCAAACATACTTTTAAAAAGGATTAAAAAGATAGAGAAAGAGGTACAGAACCTGATGCATGCAGTTGGGAATGTTTCTGAAATGTTGGATCATCTGGACTGGAATGTTGGATCATCTGGATGAAGAAACATTTTGAACATACTAGACGTATTGAAGATGGTTTGGTACGTATGTTCAAGAAACATGCTTAGATTGAGGAAGATTGAATTGATGAATTTTCTTATCAACCCTTCTACAACTTGTACGTGCACTATCAATCCATATGAGATATTTCAGAGGACGAGAGAAAAGAAGATGTTTAAACTTACTTTATGCATGGAATGTTTTGCTTAGAACTATTTGCTTATGTTATTATTTTATGTTATATTGAATTTACTTTCATTGTTGAACTTAATTTATGTTTATGTTTGGTATTTTAATGTTTATATTTAAGTGTTAGGATGTTTGGTTTGCTTTGGACACTGAATTAGTTATTTTTTGGCTTGAAAATTATTAGTTTGTAATAACACGGATTATATATATAAAAGCGAGTTTTGTGTTATTTGTAAAAGTTTAGTATTAGAGTAGTGTTTAATTATGAGTATAAATGTTTATTTGACTTAATTAGAGGCTGACATAAAGTTGCACGTAGAAGATTTCCTTAGAAAGTGAAATCTGGACAAATTAATGTGTTGGCGCCTCAAACGCTAGATTGGCACCTGAAGCGTTAGTTGACAGAGAGTTGCGCATGATGTGTCAGATTGGCGCCTGAAGTGCCAAATTCTCAAAAATGCCAGATTTCCTAAAAAACCATGAAATAGCCCAGTAAAATGCCATTCATACTATTTAGGTCATCTCCTACCTCTAAACCATGACCTAGGACTTCACATTGTGGTGTTAGAGAAGATTTCAAAGACCAAAGATCCTAGATTTCATCTTCCCTTAAAATTCCATGGCTCGACGAGTAAGGAAAAGGAAGCCGAAAGGAGCTTTTCACTCAAGGAAATTTGTCAATTTTAAAGCCCAACATTGTTACAATACTCAAATAGAATCGAGAAAACTGATTCAGGAACGGGCATTTGTTAACTCGGGTGGCTAGATCGAGAGGTTGATTTTTGTCAGAAATTGGAGAGGTTTTGCAACTTCACTGAAGTAGAGATTGTGCCAATGATTCGAGATTTTTATGCCAACTTGCAATTCATTACTGATGATCACATCCTGGTAAGAGGTAAGCAAGTTAAGTTTTATAGAGAAAGGATCAATGCATTATATTGATTGAGAAATGCATTTCATTGTGAATATGTTGCATTCGTGATGAATGATTCATCACTGGATGAAGTGATTACCTTTCTGACTAATGGAAGAGCAGAATGGAAGATTAAAATTAATAAGAAAGTTAACTTCTTTGCTTCCATGATGACCATTCAGTCAAAGGTATGACACCACTTCATCTTTGATAAATTACTGCTAACAAATCATCTGAGCAAGTAACAAAGGATAGAGATATGTTAAACTTCTGCATTTAAACAATAAACGCGATAGATGTTGGTGCTCTTATAGTTCATCTTACTCGGAGTATAACTAATAGTGATGCAGCTAGTAGTTTGGGTTATCGTGCCCTGATTTTCACTTTATGTGAGCAATCAAAAATAGAGTACCATAGAAATGAGGAAAAGCTGCAGCCACAAAATCTTATTGGGAAGCATACAGCTCAAAGAGTTGAATCACTTGTTGAATCTATGAGTGGAGGTAGTGATAGACCATCTACATCAGCTGCAGAAGCATCTACTTCTCGCTCTGCTTCACTTGAAAATATTATGGGGCAAATCATGATTCAATAAATAGATATTGTGAATATGCAGAATAGGTTTCAAGGAATTGAAGCAAGGAATGCTTACAATGATGAATATAAGCAGAGGAGAGTTCAGCGTGATATAGCTTATGAGGAGGCTATGGTTGGACATATTAAGGGTGAGTATAATGTGAAATTTTCAACTTGCATCAACTTCACTCCTGATGATCCAGATCATGATGATGAAGAGGAAGAAGAAGATGATGATGATGAGGAAGGGGATGAAGATTGATAATTTTAGGTGTTTAGTATGTTTATTTGATGTTTTTCTTATTATTTTGATTGTTTGTAGTTGGTTTTATTTGAAACTATGTTGTAAGAACTTTCATTTTAATATTGTACTGTGAACCTAATTGCAATAGTAATTGAAGATTTTTTACTTTTTCTATTTCTTTAGTACTTTCAATTTTATTAACTTTCAGCAAATCCTTTAAAATATATTATGTTTCATTTAATGCTTTAAAGCCTGTATGTATTTTTAAAGTTAGTACCTGCAGTATGTCAGAGCCCAGTTTCATACTCAGAATTCCTCTATAGGTTAGTTTTTATTTTTATGCATTTACTTTTTTTCTTTCACCAACAAAATTTTGCATTGAACATTTTTAAATCACTTAAAAAATTTAAGTTTGGGGGGGAAAGAAAAATATTCTTTTTGAAAATAGCAAACAAAATTTTAGTTGTCCTCAATTAACTATATTTTTAAAATTAATTTGACATGACCTCATATACTAATATTTAACTTTAAATGACTATACTTATGTTTGTAAATATTATGGTAAATTTATGTTAAAGTTTTTAATAATGAAGGTCAATTCTGAGTTAAAGATATTTGGTATGAAAGGATAAGACAAAGTTATTTTATTTAAAGTAAATGAAATTGTATTTTTAAAGTATTTAGAATCTTAGATTTTCATGTAAGAAGAAAAGAATGAGTCTTTATGAAAAATCAAAACTAATATGAATTTATAAAGTGAAGAAAGGTAAAAGGTTTTAACTTTATGAAGAGGATAGTGAAGTTCAAAATTATTAAAGGCTATCCAGATATAGTAATCTTCATTTGAAAAAGAAAAAGAAAAGAAAGGATTAAAAAGATCCTGAAAAAAAATAAAAAAGAAAAAAAAAAGAGAAAAAGAAAAGAAAAGAAAAATGAGTGAGGAGAAGTTTGATGAGATGTCTAATAAAAAATTGGCTTCACTTGAATCAACTTAAGGAAAAGGCTTTATTACAATTTATAAACTTGTATTGGAATATTAGCAACATTACTAGTAAAGTTTTCATGAAATTCCTTTTCATATGAAGCTTCTATGTATTCTTGATGTAAAAAATTACAATTCTTCTTGAAATGAATAGAAATTAAGAAATACTAAGCTTGATTACTATGTACTCTTAGACTTATAGTTTGAATCTAAGTTATTAATGGTTGTTCTTTAATTTTACTATGTTATTTATTAAATTAAAGTATTGAAGTTATAAGTTCATCTCTATGCTGAGTCTAATACTTTTACATAGTAAAAGTGTTACTTGAGGACAAGTAACATTTAAGTTTGGGAAATTTTGATACACCAAAATAATATATTATTTTAAGTACACATTTTATGCTTATTTTTGGTGATATTGCACTTTAATGAAGTTTATTTCATGTTTTTATTGCAGTTATATCAATTTTAGGAATTTGGAGCAAAAGTAGCAAAAACAACAAAATTTGGAGCCAAAATAGCAAATTTTGTGATTCTGGCACCTAAAGCGCCAGAACTAGTGCATGAAGCACCATTTTACATAGATTTGACACCCGAAGTGTCATTTGATAGAGAGTTGGTACCTAAAGCACCAAATATCATGCCTGAAGCCCCAAAACTCAGAACAACACAGTCTTAAGCACGATCGTGCCTGAAGCGCCAGAACAAGCACCTAAAGTGCCAGAGATGACTTTTTGTGAATTCAGGCGGTTCAGGACAAATTTTGCATGAATTTCAAAATAGACACTTATTCTAAACACCCCATGGAGAAATTCAATGCATTCTTTTATGAAGGGATATGTCTCTTGGTTCAATAGACATGTCTTTTTAATTCAAAAGGGTTGACTTTTGGACAGAATTTTGGAGTGAATTTTCAATTCTTTCTAAATGAAGGCAGCCTCTAATAAAAGGAATGAAATTCTAGGGCTTGAGAAGAGAGCAAAAAGAGAGCTTTTAAAGCGAGCCACAATAGAAGATTAAAGAGAGAGAGAGAGAGAGAGAGAGAAAGTTAAGGGCTTCGATATTTTCTTCAAGGATTGTAAGAGGAGAGGGAAGGTGAGAGATTTCTTTTTCATTACACTTTTAGGCGAGAGCTGAGAGTGATTGTAAAGAGGGAAAGTGCTTGAAGAGAAGTTCTAGGGATTTGTTTGGGATGGATTGTGAGAAAAGTTGTTTTCTTTTATTTCTTTATTTTGTAAACTTTGTTTTATGTATGAAATATGTGTTTTTTGTATCCTTTTCATGAATTTTGAGTATTCTTATTTTTCCTTCTCCCTACTTTGAGATATGATTTTGTGAAGAACTGATTTTATTTTATACGATTTAAAATATTAAAGATTTGTGATGATTTGAACTTTTATCTTCATTTACTTTTTGATCTGGCCAATTGAAATGTTAAAATGTGTTGAGAAACATATGTTCTGAGAGGGCTATGATTTCTACAACATGGGGCAAATCACAATTGATTCCATGGGAGAGTATGTCATCCATGGGGTGGAGTGCAAATAAATAGAGAAATATAGTTTGTTGGATGTAGAATTGGAGATTTTAAGGTGATAGATTAAAATACGCAATTTGGTCCAATTGATTAGAAACTAATGCAAGATTGTTAGCCCACGGGTGAGGGAGTAGCGGGAGCTCGGGAGTGGCAGGTGGAATCCTCCCAGCCTAACCACGGAAATTGGGACCAAACTCTGGATTAGTCAATGTTCTTTATACACTTGGAAGAGGGTAAAAAATAAGATTGCTCCTATTTGACACAAAATAACTTCTATATATATTTTAAATGATTTTAATTTCTTCAAAATCTATATACCCATTGTAAGGGGAATGATGCTTTCTTAAATTTGAACTCTTCGTCACAAAAACTTTGTTTAGTTTTCGTAAATTTTAGTTTTAAAAGTTTAGTAATTAGTATAATTAACTTAATATTTTAATTGCATTTTATTTAGCATTCACTGATTTACTCTAGATTCAAATTTTGTACTTCACTTTTGTAGTTTAAATTGTAGTTTACATTATAATCTTAAAAATTTACTTATAAACATTTCCAACTTCCCTATGGGATCAATATCTAGGACTCCAATAAAGCACTTTATTACTTGAGTGATACGTATACTAGCATTATTTTTAGGGGATTTGATAGTTAAATATTTTTAATAGATTAAACTATTTTACTAAATTTATTCTTGTTGGGATTAAATTGCATATTTAATTTTATATGTTCAGTGTGAATTTTGTAGTATTGAAAAATATTTGCAAAATTTAACACATTAAATCAACCCGCATCAGTTGTCGACAACAAAGTTTTGTGGCCATCCAAGCTGCTCCATAGGGAGATAAGGGTAGAGGGAGAGAAAGAGCGGGGGGAGAGAGAGAAGTGGAGAGAGGGGGCCAGCCATCTCACCTAAATGAGATTTGCTGACCCCAATAACCCAGTACATGTTTACCGATGCATACAAATGGCATCACTTATATTTGTTCACAAAGCATTACATTTTAGTTAATAGAAATAACTGTTGTCATCTGCTAGTGAATAGTAATGATACAATTTTTTTTTTAAAAAAGTGTGATAACCTAAATGAAATAAATTTTACAAAGTACCTTCTATAAAATGGGATAAAGAAAAAAATTGAAAAAAAGCCTGTCACATTTTTGTGTGCTGATTACAAAAATAGAAGTTCATATGGGTAATAACTATTTATCACAGAATGGAAGTATTATTATTTATTTACCATCAAAATCCTAATTCTGCTTCTTATAAATACTGAAAGTGAAAAGAAAATAGCAGCTGAGAAGTGTTGCTCAGTCCTATTGACATTCACAGAAAAACATTTTCATAGTTTTCAACTGAAAGTGCACTTTTGTTGTGCTATCGAAGGCAAAGTTCCTTAGCAAGACACTATGAAGCTTTTTTAGATAGTTGGGACTCATGGCAAGTCAAGTAATAAAATGAAAATGGCACATATTTGAACATAAATATAATTCTAGGCTAAGATTTAGCACATTGCAGAGAAAAATCAAGCACATTTAAAGCAGCTTAAATCCAATCTTTAAATGTAAAGCTCTAACAATAGTCATGAAATTTTTAAAAGCACATTTTTTTTTTGTATTCCTGAATTATGCTTATAACTTTGTGGTAGCTTATTCTTTAACGTTCACCAATAAAAAAACCTTTCTAGTGCAGCCAACAAAAATATGGTTCTCAATCTTTCCCTGTGAAAAGAGAAAACTTGATCCAAAAACTGAATATTTAAGTATTCATTCATTGCCAAGAAGATTTAAATTTTATTTTTAGAAAAAAAGCTCTAAACACTTGCAAGAATGAGTAAGAAAATTGTCCCAAAGTTTTGCACAAGGATAAATGATTCAACAAAAAAAATAAAAAGAGGCAAAAAGATAGCACTAGATTTTATCCCAGCAATTTCCATAAATTTATTTGCACAACTTCTATCCATGGTACTTCGAACATTACCATTTCACTCCTAACCCTTCCACATTCATTTTACCAGTCTGTCTTGCTAGAGCATACAATCATATATTTTAGAAACACAAACTAAAAATTTTTCACTTCCACCATCTTATTTTCAAGCAATTGAAGTGAAAATGAGTGACTTTGATAGTGAGAATATACCTTCATATGAGCAGGCAAAAAATATGTACCTTAATATCGAAAGGCATCTGCATGGTAAATGAGCAGGCATTTATTTTAAAGAAAAAGCTCCCCTTAATATTTTCCCACAAAGTGTTAGAAGAGCCCCAACACATTACTCATGGCACACATACAGGTGCCCTTTCCTCACATAGCTAGTAAATCCCCTTCTTTACTTAAATGAAAAAAGCATTATATACGAAAAAAAAATTAATCCTGATGAATCAACTTAGTGTTCCAGTATATGTAGTCGAGGTGTCATAAAGAAGACCAGTATTTTTACAAGCTTTAATCATTCTCAACAAGTGGATCGAGATTTTTCGCCCTTTCTCAACAATTCCATATTCACCTCAATATTCAAGAGATAAAACATCCGAATTCAAGAAGTCTTTGGGCCAAATGGGGGAGAAGAGGGAGGAATAGAGGGAGGAGAAGAAATTCCTCACCTGCGGAGCTAATTTAGATATCGAGGGAACCAGGATCAACACCTTCGATATAAGAAAGGTTGGGCTACAATCAAGTTTAGTGAGGGTAAGGGAGTAAAATCTAGAGGCCAAACGCAGATCCTGGGGATATACCTGCGGTCCCCGTGTATTAAAAATTAGGAAACATTGTTTTTAAAAACTCCCCTCAAACGTGAGAAACAAACAGTGATGCGGCCTTTTGAAAACGCCACCGCACTTGTAAGCTGCCCCAAATAGGTCTTTAGTCCTAGTAATCTTAGCTTTAGAAAGATCCATGCATTAAAATTCTCTCCTTTGGAATCTTCTTTGAACCATCTTCTTGTCCTCCTTGTATTCATAGGAGTAACACTTATGTATAGATTTTTTTTATTATACGTTATTATCATTTTAACTCTGAACACTTATAATACATCGTAATTTTTGAGTTAATCCCACTTAATCGTAAAACATTTTCTTAGATATTATAGTATTGCAATGCCATGACCCAACACATTGCAAAGCATAGTAAACCAAATCATTATAGTAAGAGGAGAATTATAAGTTAAAAATAGATTTAAGCCATTATTGACACTACCAAGATGTAGTTCTCCACTTTATCCATGATAAATTGAAAGCAATTATAAAATATTTATATTATAGAATAAAACACATAACTATTCTCAATCCATTAATGAGAAATATAAATATAAGTCTTTAGAGCCAAGAATAATACATAACAAATATATTAACTTCAAAATATCTATATACAATAATTATTTTATTTTAGTAGATTTGAATAATAAAAATGTCGTGATTGCAAGAGAAGGCATCAATATCTGTTGAAGCACATCAATAGAAAGAAATTAATTGGTTTTTTCTCAATGGGTAAAATACCCTTCTTTCAAACCAATTGAAAGAGAAATACATATAGTCACTAGTAAACATAATAGTTGACACATGACATACAATTGATTTTAATGTCGATAAAGAGAAGCATTGTTTAATCTTTTTAGTTATCATAATATAATAAATAAATAGTGGTGAGGGATTTTTGAGTGTCGGAACTCAAAATAGAACTTTTCAAAAGAGTTCAATCTTAATGACCAGGCATGACATTTGAAGAATAATACAACTTCTTGATAGAGGAAACTATTACCTTAGAAATAGGTCTTATCATTTGAATAATAAAGACCCTCGCAAGTCTATAGAACCAATATATTTTCCCTTACCTAATAGTTGTGAGATAAGGTTTATTTTATTTTTGGGACTTGTTCCCTACACGGGTAAGGCCTTGTAGTTGATTACATCTCTAGAGTTGTGAGCCCTAAAGAAAATCTTGAATAAAATAATGAGTATGGTTACCAAGTTTGAACTTTCACGGTTGAAGTTTTGAACGTGAAGGAAAGATTCAAGTTGGATTTATTAAGCTAAACAAGACAAGACTTACAATTGATGACTGTGTCATGGAAAAGGCTCAGACATAGGGATTTAACCATATAGGGAAGGAGGTTTACTAAAAGAGTGGTGGCTGGAGAGTTTGAAAATGTTTGGTAAAAATTTTGAATTAATTAGGTTAGTTCAAAAGATAACTTAGGTATTATTGATTTGATCGACTAAGTTGATTGGATCTCCTATACTAAAGGAAATAGTTAAGTGAGAAGGATTTTTAGATGAAAGTGAAACCTTAGTCTTTACAAGGTGTATTGATGAGTTTATTTTATTAAACTTTGGAATAATATCCTCAGTTAGGATGCCCACGTCTTTCTAACATCACGGGCACATTTATATCCTTCAACTATAACTAACTTCATAACTAGAAAGCTATATTGAGTGCCATAGCATGTGAAGTATTTCACAGTTATAAGGATGTTTATAATACTTGTGTTAGTAACCATGAGTTACATCATCTTGTGGTATTTTATTTAGTTATGGAGGACAGGATATTTATTTAATATATCCTAGCCCTTAATACTAAATTGGGTACCTATTAACCCAAGTTAGGTTTCTATACTCAGACTAACCTAGGGTAAGTGTATGCTCTTTAGTTTTGGTGTCTAAGCTGGCTAACCCAAGGTTTGTGTCAGGTCTACTTTGATTTAGATTCCATTGTTTATTTTGGGGAGTTTAAATGTTATTTTAGGTTTAGTATTTAATTTTATGTTTTGTTCAATTCCCTAGGTTTGTTAGAAATGTTGAAAACTAATATTTTCTTAAGTTTTGTTTTCATTTAATTTCATTAAATGTTTATGTGTAGTACCATCAGATATGATGTTCACCTCCTTCCTTCTATTTTATGCATTTTGTTATTATAATTTTTTTTCTTTTTCGAAACTGCACATGAAATAAATTATATAAAGCTGAATATGGTACATGGTTGTGAAACATAACAAGATATAAGAATTAAACATGAAATAGGATTTTTGGCCTAGATTAGAATTAGGCTAAAATTGAGGTATGATGAGCTAGGTTCCAGCTAAGATCAACTCAAATTTGAGCTCAAATGTGCACTTGTTTGGACCTGAGTTCACTTGGTTTGGACTTGGGTTAAACCTGGGTTGGACCTAGGTTAAATTAGATTGGATTTGGGTTGGACCTAAGTTGTACCAAGGTTACACCTCAATTGGCATGAGTTGGACCCAGATTGACTTAAATTAGACATTGGTTGACATATGTTAGACCTAGGTTAACTTAGATTGGATCTAGGTTGAACCTTGTTAGACTTTAGTTTAACCGATATTGAATTGGGTTAGAACTGGGATGGAGCATAATTAGACCTGTGTTGGACTCGGGTTGAATTTGGTTGTACATCTCTTGACTTGGGTTAGACTTGGGTTAAATTAGGTTGAATGGGGTGGTTGGACTTGGTTTATCTAGGATATAATTGGGCCGACCAGGTTTGGACTCTCGTGTTGACTCATTTTTAGTTTGATCAGCGGCGAGCTTGTCTAGTTGACCTCAGGTGGCAAAACGGACTATGCGAGCACATTTGGAATGTCAATTTTACCCGGGAAACACACCCTTTTTTTTAGGTATCCGTTCATGAACAAATTGCATGCAATTCGATGCAAATTAAATTAAAATAAAAAAATGAAGAAAAATAAATTTTTCTTTATCCTAAATTATTGTATGGTGTTCCCTAAGCTCTCAATTATTTTTTTTCGTGTCAGGCTCAGAAGTCCTCTCATATGCCCTAGCCTTTGCATTGACCTCCCTCAAGTTGCTCGCTACCCCTCTCACCGTCGATGTGCCACCGGCGCCCCTCACTCACAGACGGCCCCACCATCCACAATCCCTCATAAAGATAATCCCACTTCTCATGATCATGAAAACCTACCTCTCTTCATTTAATTGTAGTCTAGTCTCCCTCTTCTCGGAGCCTTGCAGTGTCGGCCTCACCGCAGGGCCTCACTCTTCACTAGGGGACACTGACCGCCACCCTTCTTCCTTGATTCTTCCATGACAAGAAAAACCCTAGCATTCACAAAATCCTAGCCCACCTCAAGACAAAAATTGCGCCAACATCGTCTTAAATCCCTTCCCTTGACACCACTGGTGAGCTCGCTGAACCTCTTCCTCCTCATGCCGGTGAGCTCGGTTCCCCCCTCTCTACCTAGCAGTTTGATCCCAGAACTGCTTATATGCAACAATATAACAATAATTCTGATTATATTTTTCACTTATATTTTCTTATTTCGCAACAGAATCAAAAAATTGATCCTGAAGAAAAATAAGAATTTAACTTTTAATTTATATTGGGATACTACATAAGTATACAAATCGTTATCAAGTAATATTAGACTTTTTGATAAAGACCTAAATATCGAACCCATAAAGAAGATATGCAATATGCACTTTTTGGAAAACTTTGTATTTTTAAAAAGATAATTATTTAAACTAAAGACATTTTTGCAGTAAAGAAAGTTTAAATATTTTTGGTAATTTTAATATTTTGAACAAAAAGTACAAACTTAAAAAGATAACTTGAGTTTTTGTAGAAGAAAAGCACTAAATATGAAAATATCTTTATCCTTATCATGAATCAGTAATAAGTATAGGAATTTTGTTGTGCATGTATGCATATTGTGTTGTGCCAAATAGGAGCAATAATATTCTTTACCCTTACTAGAGATGATATAAAGAGCATTGGCTAATTTAAAGTTTGAATAGTTCGGAAGACCGGCTAGGCAGGGAAGATACTACCTCTCACTCTAGAGTTCCCTCAATTCCCTCCACCTGAGGGCTAACATCTCGTATCAGAACTTAAAACAACAAACCAAGTTGGGGGCTTTAACCTGTCACTTTAAAGTCCTCTAACTCTACACCCATCAATGACTATTTCTTGGGGGCTTTAACCTGTCACTTTAAAGTCCTCTAACTCTACACCCTTCAATGAATATTTTTGTATTTATTTGCACTCAATCATATGAACTACATTCTCATTCTTACAACATCATGTGATTCTTTTCAATTGTTGACTGAGATAATACCATCCAAATTCTTACATGTTCTCACAACGAATTCTAACATCTGGATTGGCCAAATCAAGAAGTAAATAAAGTACATGGATTTAAATCATCACAACTTCTTCTAACATTAAAGATCAATTCTCTCCCCAACTTCCATCCAACACTTAATCACTTATCATTTTAAAAATAAAGATAAGGAAAACTACTCAGAATCTATGGAGAAAAAAAAATCACACTCTAATTTAAAAGTAGAAATCATTGTCAAACCAACAATAACTCTCAATTAAAACCAAAAGTAGTCTAAAACAAAAGATAAAAACTTATCTCAAGTCCTCCACCAAACTCTTTAAGTTCCTTTGAATATCTTCTATTTTACAACACTCTAAATATGAACTAGAAATTAAAAAAAAAAGATAAATATGTGGTGCATGAAATTCTCTCCAGCTAACGACCCTATATTTGAACTTTCAAAACTTTTCGAGTACTTTCAGGACCTCTTCCAAAGTCCCAATCTTCTGTCTTTTATAATTCTCCAAAAAGTGTCTTGGTATCTCTTCAAAATGTGTCTTGATTTGATGTATTCCCGCAAGAGATGCATCATTTTCCAATAATTTTCATCCATGGTGGTTGTAACCACTTATTAAGCCAATAGGTGTCTCAAAAACCACTTCAAAATTTGTAAAAAATAATTTACTCATCCAATAACTTCCACTGGCGCTTAAGTGCAGGGTCTCTGGTGCTTAGAAGATGCTTTCTTTGTTTACCCGGCGCTTAGGTGCTGCTGCGACATTTTTATATTCTAAATTTTATATATTCTATATAGTCACAATGATATAAATGCAAGTATACGTATGGCTCAAGTCATATAGGACTTTCTGATTAAGCCCCGATTATCGATCCACGAGGAAGTGAGGAAAGATGTCCTTAGTCAAATTCCAGTTTACTACTATTAGTCCTTAGTTTGGAATGTTGATTAAAATGGTTTTTTATCTAGCGACTACTCCTAAATGTGAATTTTAAATATAAGGATACTAACTATTCCTAAATATAAATATTAAATTCTAAAGATAACCCTTTCTTGATGAATTGGTTTGGAGAACTTTAAGATGTTAAAAACTACTATTCTTATGTAGTGAATTAGATAATGTAAAGGAATGAGATACATTAAATGTTATATATGCCAAATAAGAGCAATTTTAATTTTCTACCCGGATCCAATGTTATAGAAAATCATTGGCTAATCTCAGATTTAGTCCCTAAATCCGTGGCCAAGATAGGAGGATAGTGGCTCCCACTCTAGAGCTCCCACTTCCTCTGAAGGCTAACTCTCGCTTTAGTTTTTAAACACTAAGACTGAATTGGGGATTTTAGTCTGTGACCCTAAGACTCCGCTTTAGTTCTTTAAACACTAAGACCGAATTGGGGATTTTAGTCTGTCACCCTAAAATCTCTAATTCTGCACCCATCAAAGTATATTTTTATATTTATTTGCATCCTACCCCCATAAACTTCACCATCCATGGAATTTGAATGTGATTCCACTTTGTTGAGAATTACACTGCCCTCTCGGTTCTTATTGCAATTACAACGAATTTTAACACTACAACACGCCTTTATTAAAATGTAATTGAAGTGCAAGTAAAAACCATCACATTTATAATTAAAACTTCTTCAAGCATGCATCCCAAAATTCAAAACATGAATCCTACTCATTGTAAAGGAAATGTAAAAGGAAAATAATGACATAATTCTCTCATGCCACTATTTCCTAAGAAGAAGAAAGAGTAAGAGAAACACATCACAAAGCATGAAGAAAGCACAACAAAAAACTTCATTACAGCAGAGCAAATTTACTAGATAAGTGTTTACAAAATCATAAGATAATTAAGAACACAATACTTAGCTTTTTTCCCTTGTAAGAAAGATGAAATCTCTCCCACAAAATCTCCCATTGATCCATGAAATGCTAGAACATTCCCTAACAAATTCTCTCAAAATCCCCTCACCAATCTCTCCAAAAAGGTAGAAATATACGTTTCTACTTTTATTCTAAGATCACTAAACATTCTCCACATTTTCTCAATCACACACACCCTCACACACACATGCGCGCATGCCCAAGAGAGGAGCTAAGCCCTCTTTTTTAAAGAAACACAAATTCCCTCCTTTTTCTAAGAGACAAATTTATTCATCCAAAAGACATGTCTCTTCATCAAGAGCTTTATCCAAGTGTCTAGATTTATTGAATTGCTTCGTGGGGGTGTTTGAATCACTTGGGAGCTTTCTAGAACATCAAAAACCACCAAAAATCAATCCATGACCGTCCCGGGCGCCGTAGACGCCATTTTGGGCACTGTTAGCATCATTTTTCTGCTCTTCAGCGCTGTTGGCACTGGCTCTAGCGCTGTTGGTTCCTACCCTGCACAGCTTAACCATTTTGCTTTGTTTGACTTCGCTTTAGCTGCTTTTCGCCCCGTTTCAGTTGCATTGTGTTCCTAACAGATAAAACTACAAAGTAAGCATAGAAAACCTTTATTTAAAGTGTAATTTCATTCAAAAATATGTGATAAGTGTAAAAGAGATTAAGCATAGAAAGACATATCGAAATGTGCCAGGACAAAATTTTCTTTCTAGCTTGTTTTTGTTCCAAATTATATCATTTTTTTCTTCTTTTTCTCCAAAACTCCATTTTCTGTGCCTGAAACCAAAAATATATAAAATAAATTCCTTTAAAGTGCATTATCGTTGAAAATCACCAAATATAGGTATTAAAAGCATATGAAAAAGTGCACATTTTTTAGGTGTATCAAAATCCCCCAAACTTAAATGTTACTTGTCCTCGAGTAACCCTTTTACTACATAAAAATATGACTTAGGATAGAGACTAACTTATAAACTTTTATACTTTAGTTTAGTAAATAAAATAGTATAATTTAAGAAAAAATTTAATAACCTTGATTCAAACTCTAAGTCTAAGAATACTTAATAATCAATTTTAAGATTTCTGAATTTCTATTCAGTTAAAGAAGAATTGCAATTTGTTATATAAAGGATATTTAGAAAATTCATATTAAAAAGAACATGAAAATTTTACTAGTAATGCTACTAATACTTCAATACAAGTTTACAAAATATAATAAAGCCTTTTCCTTAAGTTGATTCAAGTAAAGCCAATTTTTTATTAAGCATCTCCTCAAGCTTCTCCTCACTCATTTTTCTTTTCTTTCTCTCCCTTTTTTTCTCTTTTTCTTTTTCTCTTCTTCTTTTTTTTTCTCTTTTTTTTTTCAAGTGAGGATTAATATATCTGGATAACCTTTAATAATTTTGAACTTCACTATCCTCTTCTTAAAGTCAAAACTCCTTACCTTTCTTCACTTTATACATTCATATTAGTTTATGATTTTTCATAAAATTTCATTCTTTTCTTCATACATGAAACTCTAAAATTCTTAATACTTCAAAAATACAATTTCCTTTATTTTAAGTACAAAAACAAAATATATCCTATCATACCAAATATCTTTTTACCTTTAGAATTAATCTTCATTATTAAAAACTTTTACCTAAATTTACCATAATATTTACAAACAAAAATATAGTCATTTAAAGTTAAACTCCAATTCCAATTTCATGTTACATTAATTTAAAAAATATAGTTAATTAAGGACAAATAAAATTTAGTTTACTTGATTTCAAAAGAAAATTTTCTTCCCCCCCAAACTTGCATTTTTAAATATTTTACAATTAATTCCATAAAATGTAGCAGGAAGGAAAAGTAATTCAAACTACTAGCTACTACAACATCCTATCTAATTTATATACATTCATAATCAGGATAGAATGACTGCAGGAGAATGCAAATCTAGCCTAAAAAATGCATGGAATAATACTAAACTAAAAGGAAGTATACTTAGCTTTAAAATCTATTTTTCTTACTACCCTCAAACTTGATTTTTAACATGTATAGCATTTAGTGCAAGAAAATATAAGTAGGAAGAAAAATAATTTAGAAATTTTATCTACCACAAATCTCTATCAAAAACATCTACAATTATTTATCAGGATACAAAACATGAGTAGAAAGTAAATCTAAACTAAACATGCCAGAATGAAATTAACTAAACAAAAGTCTAACTAGCATAACATGTATCAGCATTGGAATATAAAAATGTTCTTCAAGTCCTATTATTGTAACACAAACACAAACACACATAATAAATGAGATCAATTCTTCATTTAACTCATTTCATCTCACTAACTTACTTCCAATTTCTAATAGAATCACTACACAAATATATTGGGTACTTAAAAATGATTCTAATCCAAAAGATAAAATTATCCCTGATATATTGGCTCCTAGGCACCAATCTCAGGCATCATCTAATCCTTTAAATTAAGCACCGCTAATAGTTATAAGGATAATGTAAATTCATCCACATATTATTTATCAAATAGGTTAGCTACTCCTACCAAATGAAAACAAGGTCAAAGAAAGGAAGTAATAAAATTGAGATGGAATTATCACTGATAAATTCATAATGTCTCTTCTAAAAATCAAGTCTGGGTTAGACCCAAGTTGTAGTGGACTCGTCAATCCAACTACTACAAGAGAACATACAAGTCTAACCATCATAAGAAGTTAAGAAAGCACCTCTCCCATGACACAAAAAAAACAAATTAAACCACTAACAATCCACACATATACCAATCATCAATCAAACTGATCAATCCACACTAAATAAAACATAATACAACACTAACAATCATGACTCTTAAGCATACTAAATCAAACCACACTGATAAATATGGTTTACCTCCCATAAAGCGCTTGGTTTAACATCGCTAGCCCGATAAATGATTTTACCAGGATCAAAATTCCAATTAAGTCATCCTTGATCAATTGTCCAATCTTTTCCAGATCCAGGGATTCCAACAAAGTCTGCAAACTTTTAAATTTTTCTTTCAGCTCTTCCTTTTCATATTGTTCATATCCTTGTTCCTCATATTTCTTTCTAGTTCTTTCTTTCAGCTCTTCCTTTTCAGATTGATTCATATTCTTGTTCCTCATATTTCTTTCTAGACTAATATTCAAATTTTCTCAATTTTTATATTAATATCATCCTTAAATTTTATAAGAAATGGATCTTTATAAGCTACTTCATGATCCCCCAAATTTTGGATCAGATTCTCTATAGATAATTCAGATTCTAGATCAAATTCTTCTAGGTTACACTTGTCTTTCAAGTAATCTTCATATTCTTCAGAAATTTCTTCCATTGGTCTTTTAATATCCCTATCCTTATCTCTCAACTCAAAGTTCTTTTGAAACATATCCTCAAATTCTCATCTAAATATCAGTTCAATAATTTTAAATAATTTATCTCAGGGTCACTAGGTAAAATCTCTGGGGGGTAATTGTTAATTGCATTAATAATCTGCCCCAACATCAGAATCTCTTTCATTTTGTCTGAATACTATGAAATATGCCATTCAGTGACTTTAAATAACTCTTCATAGGAGATCTTTTACTTATTTTATCATTTAATTCAGGTTCTTCTTGTGATAGAGTCGAATATCAAGATATAAAGACTGGTGGTGTAGATGAGTTCTCTATAGGGTATATTCATTTTAAGTTTATGAGATTTTTTAACATATGGAATTAAATCTTTACTACTTTGGGTAACATCCATCATTTTACACCTCTCCTAAACATACATACAGTCTTCTTTAAATAGCTATTTAGACTCATCATGAAAGTTCATTTCGATCTCATCTGTTAACTTACTCTCAAAACATTTTTTGAAATATTTTTTACTTAGATAATCAATTTCATCCATCCAAAAATATTCATCATTTTTTCTCTCAGTTGTATACTTCATAGCCTTTAAAACATCAAAAGTGGTTTCATGGTCATTAATATTCATAATTAACTTCCCTTTTTGCACATCTATCATAGCTTGTCTAGTAACAAAAAAAATGCCTACCCAAAGTATTGGGATATTCATTATCTTCCTCCATATCTAATACAATAAAGTCCATAGGAAAGATAAATTTATCCACTTTAATAAGCACGTCTTCTATAACCCCTTTTGGATAAATGATAGATCGATCAGCTAACTGAAGGGTTATAGTAGTGGGAAAAATATCGGCTAAACCTAACCTTTTAAATATAGATAGAGGCATCACATTAATGCTAAATCCTAAATCACGTAAAGCTTTTACACATAATGTTTCTCCAAATACACAATGAATTGTTAAGCTAGAAGGATCTTTAAGTTTCTTAGTATGCTTTTTCTTAAATATAGTGCTGCACTCCTCACTTAGTGCAACTATCTCGTACTCCCCAAATTTCCTTTTATTTTTTAATATCGCCTTCATAAATTTTGCATAACTTAACATTTGTTCCAATGCTTCAGTGAAAGGAATATTTATCTTTAACTTCTTAAGTACGTCCATGAACTTTAAAAATTGTTTATCCAACTCATGTTGTCTAAATCTTTGAGGAAATGGAGATGGTGGTCTTTTTAAATTGATTTTAGTTGTAAATAATGATTTTTCTTGATCCTTAAAAACATGTTCTTCGGGTCTTTTATTTTTCTTTTTCCTCTCACAACTCCTTTCTTTTTTCTGACCACATCCTCTATCTCTCTTCCACTTCTTAATTGAACAGCTTCTATTTGTTCATCATTTTTCTCTTTGGGTTGATCTCAGTCCTCTATCTCTCTTCCACTTTTTAATTGGACAGCTTCTACTTGTTCATTAGTGTTCCCTTTTGGGTTGATCTCAATGTTCCTAGGAAGTGTTCCTTGGGGTCTATTGCAAAGTGAATTAGCAATTTGTCCAAGTTGATTCTCTATGTTTCTAATCGCAGCATTTTGACTTTGCAACTGGTTTCCCATTTGTAATCCCACTTTTTCTATAGACAACTTCTTATCCTTAAATTGTTGATCATTATTAGAGTATGGTGAAGATGAAGTTTTATAATTTGTGTTTCCCTGATTATTCCAACTTTCATTAGGATTTTCATGATTATTTTTACATTGTTGGTTTCCACCCCAAGTAGTGTGATACCAGTTAAAATTAGGACGACTCTTCCAACCTGGGTTGTAAAAGTTAGAATACGAGTTATTTATAGTATTTAAAGTCTTGTATGATAAGTTAGAATCAATCATATGCCCTAATGAACTTTCCTCACTTATTGGAGTAAATTGAGGTTGGTTCATTCCAAATTGGTCCAACTTTCTTGATATTGCAACAACATGAGATGCAAGAATTGCAATCGCATCTGTATCATCAATACTGACTATATTTTTAGGATTTACCCTTATAGAGGGCCATTAAAATTCATTTGTAGCCATTTCTTCAATTAACACATAAGCATCATCAAATGATTTTGACATTAATGATCCACTAGCGGCAGCGTCAATTATAAACCTAAAAGATTCTACTAACCCATTATAAAAAGTCTCAATGATTAACCAATTGGGTAGAGCATTGTGTGGACACTTTCTTAGGAGTTCCTTAAATCTTTCTCATGCTTCGTATATTGATTCCCCTTCATACTGACAAAATGAGATAATATCATTTCTAAGTTTAGTAGTCCTTGAAGGTGAAAAATACATAGCTAGGAATTTTTGAGTTAACTCTTTTCGTTTTTAATTGGATCTAGGTGCTAATGAGTATAACCACATTTTAGCCTTATCCCTTAGTGAGAAAGGAAAAAGCCTCGGTCTAACAGCATCGTCTGACATGCCGTTATAACAAAATGTAGCATAAAGTTATAGAAAACTAGATAAGTGTAAATAGGGATCCCCCGAAGGAGTTCCCCCAAACTGATTGTTCTGCACCAATTGGATAATATCTGGATTTATTTCAAATGAGTCAGCTTTTACGATAGGGGTTTGTATACTTGAGTGAATTTTATCTATCGTAGGATTTATATAATCCCTCAAAGATTTATGATGATTTTCTAAGTTATTATTTTGAATGATTTACATTTTCATTTCTTGTTCTTCAAGTCCTTTCTATTTTTTAATTTTTTTTCTTTTTTCTAACTCAGAATCAAAAGGCACAAGTCCTGCTGATCCTTTATTTCACATGCACAACACAACAAACAATACATTAACAATTAAACAAATAAAATAAAAAATATTTTCAACGCAACAAAACATTTTCACAAACACCTTGTTTTTGACACAAACAGTTTTTTCACAATAATTTTTCATACAAAAAAAAGCACTTTTCACACAAAAATAGTTTTTACAACACTATAGTTTTCCAAGTTTAAGCCTAATTACTTCAATAAAAATTCTCCTAGAGTTCTTAGCGAAGCTTCTCCGGCAACGGCACAAAAAACTTGATGTGACTTTTTTATATGCTTAATTTTATATATTCTATATAGTCACAATGATATAAATGTAAGTATATGTATCGCTCAAGTAGTATAGGACTTTTTGATTAAACCCCGATTATCAATCCCATGAGGAAGCGAGGAAAGATTAGTCAAATTTCAGTTTACTACTATTAGTCCTTAATTTGGAATGTCGATTAAAATGGTGTTTTATCTAGCAACTACTCCTGAGTGTGAATTTTAAATATAAGGATAATAACTTTTCCTAAATGTAAATATTAACTTTTAAAGATAACCCTTTCTGGATGAATTGGTTTTAAGAACTTTAAGATGTTAAAAACTACTATTTTTATGTAGTGAATTGGATAATGTAAAGGAATGAGATATTAAATATTATATGTGCCAAGAAGGAGCAATTTTAATTCCCATGAGATTTTGGTAAAATGAGATGAGATAAATGGTTTTAATATTTATTGTGCCAAATAGGAGCAGTTTTAATTCTCTACCCTCTCAGTGTTATAGAAAATCATTGGCTAATCTCAGGTTTAGTCCCTAAATCTGTGGCTAGGCTAAGAGGATACTGGTTCCCACTTCAGAGCTCCCACTTCCCTTCCCCTGAAGGGTAACTCTAAACACTAAGACCTAATTGAGGATTTTATTCTGTCAACCTAAAATCTCTAATTCTACGCTCATCAAAGTATATTTCCATATTTAATTTCATCCAATCCCCATGAGCTTCACCATCCATGGAATTTGAATGTGGTTCCACTTGGTTGAGAATTACACCGCCCTCTCGGGTCTTAATGCAATTACAACAAATTTTAACACTACAATTGGATTTTATTATAATGTAGATGAAGTACAAGTAAAAACCACCATATTTATAATTAAAACTTCTTCAAGCATGCATCCCAAAATTAAAAACATGAATCTTACTCGTTATAAAAGAAAAATAAAAGAAAAATAATGGCATAATTCTCTCATGGCACTATTTCCTAAGAAGAAGAAAGAGTAAGAGAAACACATCACAAAGCACAAAGAAAACACAACAAAAACTTCATTACACCAAAGCATATCCACTAAATACGTGTTTAAAAAATCATAAGATAATGAAGAAAATAATACTTAGCATTTTCCCCTTGAAAGAAAGATGAAAATCTTTGCCACAATATCTCCCGCTGATCCATGCAATACTAGAATATTTCCTTACAAATTCTCTCAAAATTCCCTCACCAATCTCTCCAAAAAGGAAGAAATCTACATTTCTACTTCTATTCTAAGATCACAAAATATTCTCCATATTTTCTCACTCACACTCACCCTCACATACACACACACATGCGTAAGAGAGGAGCTAAGCCCTCTTTTTTAAAGAGACACAAATTCCCACCTTTTCTCCAAGAGAAAAATTTATTCATCCAAAAGAAATGTCTCTTTATTCAAGAGCCTTATTCAAATGTCTAGATTCATTGAATTGCTTCATGGGGTGTTTCAATCACTTGGGAGCCTTTTAGAACATCAAAAATCGCCAAAAATTAATCCATGACCGTCCCGGCCGCAGTCAATGCCATTTTGGGCACTGGCAGGGATGTTTTGTCATCATTTTTCTGCTCTTCAGCACTGTTGATGCTGGTTCTGGCGCTGTTGGTGCCCACCCTACACAGCTCCACCATCTTGCATTGTTTGACTCTGTTTCACCTCGTTTCGCTCCGTTTCAGTTGCATTGCGTTCCTAACATATAGAACTACAAAATAAGCATAATAATAACCTTTCTTTAAAGTGTAATTTTATTCAAAAATGTGTGAGAAGTGTAAAAGAGATTAAGTATAGAAAGACATATCAAAAGGTGTCAGGATAAATTTTTTTTTCTTGTTTTTGCTCCAAATTACATCATTTTTGTTTCTTTTTCTCCAAAACTCCATTTTCTGTACCTGAAACCTAAAATATACGAAATAGCTTCCTTTAAAGTGCATTATCATTGAAAATCACCAAATATATGCATTAAAAGAAAATGAAAAATTGTATATTTTTTAGGTGTATCAGGCGCCAAATCACTTTTGCACTCTTTTCACCTATTTGCTCCCAATTTGATCCTTTTTTACTTCTTTAAGCATTTTTCACCTTTTTACCTATACCTGAAAGAAAAATACAAAAATACCTTCCATTAAAGTGCAATATCTCAAAATAGGAATAAAAATGTGTCTAAAAATACTATATATTTTAGGCGTATCAAAATTCTTGAAACTTAAAATGTTATTTGTCCTCAAGTGACACTTCAATCTTTAAACACTAAATATATATGATATGTATATGAGGTTTCTTTAGGAGTTACTAAAATTTAGATTTAGAAATATAGTAGTCCAATTTAGAAAAAAATATTCTCTTTGGTGTTACTAAAATTTAGATTTAAAAATATAGTAGTCCAATTTAGAAAAAATATTCAGTAAATGAGACTAACTTAAAATTTAGAAATTTTTACTCTTAAGAAAGTTGAAAATATGAGTTCCTATCTAATTCAGAAATATTGTAAGTCTTCCAAATTTAGAATTTAGTTCTTTTATTATCTCCACTTAAAAATTTTTATTAAGAATAACTTTACTTACTATATTATATCCATAAGCTTAAGATTTTCTCAAGTCTTATATTTTAAATAGATCAAATGTGGAACCAATTTTTTATTATGCTCTAATCCTCAAGCTTCTCCTCCCTCACTTTTTCTTCTTCTTCTTCTTTTCTTTTTCTTTTTCCTTTTCTTTTTCTTTCTTTTTTTAAGTAAGGATTACTATATATGGATAGGCCTTTAATAATTATTAATTCTACTTCTCCTTTCCTAAAGCAAAGTGTTGATACAAAACTTTTACTTATAAATATAATAATAGCTTTGAAAGTTATCTTTAATAAAAGAAATTTAAGTATTAAGAATAAAAGTCTAAATTTCTAAAATTTTCAAAAATACAATGTTTCTCACTAACGATAGTTACTTATATTAATCATTTTCTACATTAAAAACTTTTAACTTATATTTTTTCTTCAATACTCAAAATTTCAACTAAATTATCTTACTTAGTTTTAAAATAAAATTTTACTTCCTTAATATAATTTCATATTCATGATCAAATTTTATTTTCAAATCAAATTCACTTGTAGTTCATTTGAGAACAAATAAAATTCAATTTTTAAAGATATTTTTCATCCCCCCCCCCAAACTTAAATTTTTAATAGATTAAACACTTTAGCATCAAATATATATAAGCAAGAATGAAAATTAAAATAATTGCTAACATAAATTTTTGTACCCTAATGATACAAGTATAAAACTAAAAATAGGAGTAAAATTAATTTTGATCAATTTTTTTAATATTTTCATTTCAATTCAACTTTTAAAGATTCAATGGACTTCTAAACAGTGGGTATAAACATAAAAGCAAACTAACAAACTAATGCTCTGAAAAATGCTGCCCTATCAGCGGTAAAATTAATATTATCCATCATCCTTTGCAATAATTGATCTTGGGTCTCAGTAGACTCACCTCTAGATGTAGAAGCATGTGAGGTAGATGGTCTAGATGAAGAAGCAGCAAAGGTAGAAGCAGCAGACGCCTCCATTCCATAACTGCTAGAAAATCCTCCTCTCCAACCAAAAATAAAATGCTCAGAATAAGTCTTCACATTCACCTTAGTGATGGGCTTTGGAGGTAACAACACTTCCTCCCAGCTATCATATTTAACTCTAGCCTACTCACAAAAAGAAAAGATCAAGGAAGCAAATCCCAGACATGCAGTAGTAACGGCAGTGGCAGAACTGATGATAGTCTGGCAAATCAAAGCTCCTATGTTGATGAGCTTTCCTTCCTGGATATAATAATTTAATGTTGCTCTCTCTTTGGTCACTTCACTGCGATGATTTGTTGGTTGCAGACAAGCAAAAATAAAATAGTGACAGGCCTTTGAAGGTGCACATAACTTTGAAGTTGGAAAGTAGACTCTCCTCTCAATAGTGATCTTCCAAAGTCCTCTTCCAATAGTCAAGTAAGAAATAATCTCATCTAACCCCGCTTCAGTCGGACTATAATTTCCATAAAAACATAACGTATCAGGTGGTAGATAATAAAACAAGTTGATTACCTCCAGTGAAAAAGGTACCAACTTTCCTTGAACCATGACTCTATTGTCTTCAGCCTCATGGAGGTTTGCATAGAACTCCCTAACAACCAAAATAACCGCCACAACAGAGAAACAACAGAATCATTCCCACTGTCAGCAAACGATCAAATCCTCTACGTCTCCACCTGGATTCCTAAAACATCGCTCCTAAATCAGTTTCCATGATTGCAATGCATCACTGTACTGATATTGAGCCTTCGAACTAACAATTTTACTTGAATCGAAAGGGATCTTTTCTTTACTCCTCTTCATTCTTGGTGTCATTCTATAACTTTTATAAATTCCAAAAATAACTTCAAAAATCAAGTCTAAATTTCCAAACTAAACTTTTAAAGTATAATCTACACTTCCCATGAAATTTTGAAAGATCTTTTTCTCATTTTTTACCATGAATAGTGAATTTTCAAATTTCTCCAAATGTGCTCAAAATACATGGTGAACATCCAAAATTTTTGCATAGAAGTAAAGCTCTTACCTCAAAGAACTTGGATCTAGCAAATGTCACTTGATTCCACCAAGAAATCCTCACTTTAGATGTGCTCGAGCCTTCCAAAATCGTGATTTTGAGAGGTTGAAGGTGATGGGAGGGGTAAATATAGTGATTTTTGGACCAAATTTTCACTTTTAATCGTTCGCGAAACAATTTTCGTAAACCGACGCTTAAGCGCGGGTAAGTGGTGCTTAGGTGCCTGCCTCTTGGGTTGGCTCGCGCTTAAGCGTGAGTTATGGCGCTTAGGCGCCAGTGCATGA
Source organism: Phalaenopsis hybrid cultivar (assembly GCA_002079205.1). NCBI lineage: Eukaryota > Viridiplantae > Streptophyta > Magnoliopsida > Asparagales > Orchidaceae > Phalaenopsis > Phalaenopsis hybrid cultivar. The sequence goes on along the minus strand of JXCR01143681.1, from coordinate 5,442 downwards.
TTTTTGAAATTTTCAAATTAAATTAAAATGCATTAGTTGCCTAAGTAAACCACCCTAAATGGTCTCATAGCACTTAAATGTCTATTTTCAACTTCCTATAACGCCCCTCTCTCTCAAAACTCTCTATAATAACTTTTTCAATTTAAGGCTAAAAATAGCACCAATTTTCTCACAAACAAACTTATATTAATTCAAAAATAAGTACAAATACTTTTAAACACTTAATTCTCACTCCAAATAGTCTTGGATGAGAACATTTTCCTAAATACAAATACACAACAATCATTGCACATAAAGAAGTCATAAATACTAAAAACAAAACTTAAGCACTAAACCACTTGAAAACAACAACTTCTAACACACCAATTCTAACACTAAACTTAATTCCATTCTTCATTCGAAGGAAAAAATTCTTGTCTTTCATTAGTCTCTAATAATATAGAGTTGATAAAACGGACGATGGTGACGAGCTCTTATACTATCTTCTTCAATCCACTTCTACTTTATGAACATTGCCTTATCTGCTTCCTCTATATAACTTGTGGGGCATAATTGCATCTTCAATTGCCATCTAATATGCTCTAGATGTGCATAAACTCAAGTACTTTGGTCTCGAATAAATCCATATTATTTTTCATTTTTTTGATCTTCTCTAATATCCCTACAATACTGACGACTAAGAAACTGTTATACATCTCTTGTGCACTTTGACTAATGAACCTTTTCCTCATTGTTTCTTCCTTTTTCTTCAAATCCTTCTCCCATAAAGACATTTTCTCTAAATATCACTTTCTCTTAGACTTTTAGTGCTAGAAAAGATCTGGGGTGAAATTCCCTCACAAAACCCTTCTATTTATAGACCTAAATCCTTCCAATAACTCCTAGACTAGTTTAGAAACTCCTTTGGCACGTTTTTATGAACTAATTGGTGGTTAATCCTTTTAGAATATTAATTTCACACATGTGTTTAAACTACTGCGCTTAAGCACTGGATTTGGTGCTTAAGCGCCAGTGCACATTTTTGCATTAGTCAACTTAACATCCAAACTCTTATTCTAACATGTCTTGGTCACTAAATAAAGTCTTAAAACTTTACTAACACATAATAATTTCAAAAATACTACCCCATTTTTCTTAATCACTCACAAAACAACAATCAAAATAAAAACACACTGATAATTATAGGTTGCCTCCCATAAAGCACTTGGTTTTATGTCGTCAGCCCGACGTAACCAGTGCTTATTCCGGTTGACTCAACATCATTCCATCATTAAGTTTATACCGGTCCCCTATAAAATAAGGTTTCTATCTATGTCCATTAACTTTAAATGTTTTCTTATAATTAGGATCTTTAATATCCACAGCTCCATAAGGATAAAATTTTATCACAACAAATGGGTCCATCCACCTGGACTTAAGTTTGCCTGGAAATAATCTTAACCGTGCATTATATAGCAAAACTTGTTGCCCTGGCTGAAAGATTTTAGTAAGAATCCTTCAATCATGCCACATCGTCATCTTTTCTTTATAAGTCTTGACACTCTCATAAGATTCATTCCTTATCTCTACAAGCTCATTTAATTGTAATAACATTTTCTCACCAGCATCTTTCAAATTATAATTGAACTCTTTAATCGGCCAATATGTTTTATGCACAAGTGCAATTGGTAAGTGAAAAGCTTTCCCAAATATTAGCTTATATGGGGACATTCTTATAAAGTTTTGTATGCAGTCCTATAAGCCCACAAAGCGTAGTCAAGTTTGACTGGTCAATCCATTTTTGTTGGATTCACAAATTTCTCCATAATTTTTTTAATTTTTTGATTGCATAATTCAGTAAAACCTCTTGTCTGAGGATGATAAGCACTAGCAATCCTATGATTTATATGATATTTCTTTAATAATGGCTCCATTATGGCATTTCTTAAATGACTTCCCCCATTAGTAATGATAACTCTCGGCATTCTAAATCTACAAAATATGTTCATTTTCATAAATTTTGCAACACTTTGAGCATCACATCGAGGTAAAGCAACAGCTTCTATCCATTTGGATACATAGTCCACTGCTAATAGAATATATAAATTTTTGTAAAGCAACAGCTTCTATCCATTTGGATACATAGTCCACTGCTAACATATATATAAATTTCTGAAAGTGGTATAAATGGTCCCATGAAATATAATCCTCAAACATCAAATATTTCAAATTTTTGAAAGATGGTATAAATGGACCCATGAAATCTAATCCCCAAATATCAAATATTTCAACGTTCTAGCGTATAATTAAGGGGCATTCTCATTTCTTCTAGAAATATTGCCTACTCTTTGACATCTATCACAAGTTTTAATATAAGCATTTACATCTCTAAAAATTGTAGGCCAATAAAATCCATATTGTAAGATTTTGTATGTTGCTTTATCAACACAAAAAAGTCCCCCAATTTTAAAATTATGACATTTTTGGATAATTTCATAAGTTTCTTCTATTGGTACACATCCTTGAATAAATATATCCTTTCCTTATTTATATAAAAATGGTTCATCGCAAAAATAATTCTTAGCTTCAGAAATAAATTTTCTCTTTTGTTGGTATGTCATTCCATAAGGTATAATATCGCTAACAATAAAGTTTACAATGTCCGCATACCACAGAACACGCCACTCATTAATAGTGAACAATTTTTCATCTAGAAAATGTTCAATAATTTATTTTTCAAAATAGAGTGGTTTTCTAACTTAAGTCTGGACAAATGATCAACAATTTGATTTTTAGTACGCTTTCGATCTACTATTTCAAAATCAAATTCATGCAAAAGAAGAATCCATCATATAAGTCTAGGTTTAGCATCCTTCTTTTTCATTAAGTACTTAACAACACAATGATCTGTATGCACTACACAATGAGTTCCAAAAGCATATACTATTGCTAATGACTCTTTTTCAGTTATTGTATAATTGATTTGAGTTTAATTAAGAGTTTTGCTAGCATAGTAAATTACTTTGAAAGTTTTATCATATCTTTGCAGTAAAACAGCTCCTATAGCATAATCACTAGCATCACACATCAATTCAAATTATTTTCCCCAGTTTGGTGAAACTATAATTGGTGTTNAATCCCCAAACATCAAGTATTTCAACTTCTAACATATAATTGAGGGACATCTCATTTCTTCTAAATAATTTTTATTTTTAGTCAACATTATTCTTCTCTGTTCATTGAGGAAGAGGATATTTTTCTTTTATTTTTATGATTTTTATAGAGAAAAATATGGATTTTTGAAGTTCAAGAATTTAATTAATTCCAAAAAATCCATATTTTTATATTTAAATGGGCGGCGCCAACTCATCCTACGGCAGCTCTGAACTCGCATGCGACACTCCACCATTTGATGCCACCATCCACCTCAGCTGCCACGTAGCCCAACTTTTTGTTCTAAGGGTTCATTCAGTTTGATCTCCTCCGTCCATCCAGTACACGTGTAATCTGATGGCTCCCCGTCATCACCCCCAAATGACCTAACCCAAGAGCCGATTACACAAAATCCTTAAGATTTTCATGTAGACTCAACCAAATCGCATAGAGTTTGTTCTTATACCTTCATCTACTCAGGACGAGTATATCTATATGGATTTTAAGGTATGAAATATATTCAATATTTATGGAGAATAAAAATAGCCTCAAATTAGGGTTGAGGTTTAAAACCTTTATCTGAGAGGGTTGGCCTCAATCAGATGATTGTGGTAGCTTCGATTGGATCCAAGAAACCTCTAGATGAAGTCCTAGATCCTAGTGAAATTTCTATGTATGATTTCGACCAAGCTCAATTTTAGGTGTTGGTCTAGAGCTATGTTAGAGGCTGTTTGAGAGGGGGCTTTGTGGGGGATCAATTCCTCTTGCTCTGATGTTTGTGTGGGCACAATTAATTGGAGTTTGGTGGACTGTGGAGGTGTCTGAAAATATGTAATGGTTTGAGCTGAATTTGTGAACTCAAAATTGAGCTCTTACAGTGGGAACCAGAGGGAGATAGTGGTGGGATTAAGTTCTTGGAGAGTCTCTAGAAGCAAATGGGCAGAGTTTCCCTAAAAACTTTTCTAACCACCCCTTTGGCTATGTAGGGGTCAATTTAAAGTCATGGCTGCTTGGTGGAGCTCAGGGCTTGACAGTGGGTGCTAAGGCTTCCTGAGGTGGAGTGAAGAAAAGCACAATCATCGAATTAGAGTGAGCCAAGTCAGGGAGTTCAAACTTTTGGTTTTGGCCATTTAGGATCCTTTGGGGTGATTCTTTCCAACGACTAAGGTGGTGGTTGGCGAGAGTTTTGGAACCTCTTGGCCCAAGGAGGTTAGGGAAGGGTTAATTATAATTTACTCCCAATGACAAGAGATGATGGCAAAGTATTTTCAAAATAAGGCTAAATATGGCTAATATCCCTTAAATCAAGGGATCATTCATGGTTTAGGTGGGTTTAGGCTGGTCAATAGAGTTAAAATGGTGGCTGTCGTGACATTAATTTGGTTACTTTGGTATGGCTAAGTCAATTTTGGTGAAGGGGTTCAATTCGGGTTAAATTGTCTTAAATTTGAGTTTGGGTTAGGCTAGCCATGACTTTGAGCCCAATTAATTGATCAAATTTATGTGGGTTATTGCATGAGAAGTTTAGAGAAGAGTTTGAGTGGTTTTTAATTGATTTGGTGGGTTATTTGGATGGAATTTTGACATTCAGTCAATTTGGGGAAGTTGGGTAAGACTTGGGTTTAGGTTGGGCTAGAGTAGAGCTAAGTCCAAATTGAGAGTTCACAATGATCTTGGGAAATGTCATTAAGAGTTTACAACATTAATTTGGTGCCAATTTAAGCTTTAGGACACTTAATTTTGTGGGATTTATTGGGGACAATTTGGGCATTTTAGATTTGGGTTGAAATTGAGTAAAATTGATGGCTTAATTTTATTACTAGGAATGCTAGGAAGTGTTTGGAATCCAAATTAAGGCAATTAAGTGTGCTATGGGGTTCAATTGGGTGAGATTGAATCATATGGTAAAAATTGGAGGTTTTGATCTGGATCAAATTTGAGCTTAAAGCATGGGTTAATTAAGCTTAAATTTGATTTTAAATTATCATAAGCATTATTAATTTGCATTTAGAATTGAAATTGGGGAAAATTGGGATGAAGTTAAGGGACATTTAGGGTGAATTTGGAGAAATTGGGACTTTAGGGGCAATTTGGGGGTTTGAGTCAAAATAGTCAAATTAAAAAATTTGAGTTAAATTGAAGCATCTAAATTGGTTTTGGACTCATTTGAAATGATTTTGATGGTTTTGGGAAAGTTGGGCCACCAAGGGTATGTTTATAATTTTGGAAAATTTGGGGGTATTTTAGTAATTTAGAAAATTTTGGGAGGTTTTGGGCAATTTGGGTAGTTTGAAATGGTTTGAAATTATT
>JXCR01143678.1:15826-33270 GCA_002079205.1 Phalaenopsis hybrid cultivar | reverse complement strand
AAGAATCAGCTGGGACAAATCGCTAATGCACTTAGCAATAGGTGATCCCACGATGCCTAATTCTTATGCACAGTATAACGNCACTTATATTTTCTTATTTTGCAACAAAACCAAAAACTTGATCCTGAAGAAAAATAAGAATTTAACTTTTTAATTTATATATATTTATATTGGGATACTACGCAAGTATGCGTATCATTATCAAGTAATATAGGTCTTTTTAATTAAGACCTGAATATCGAACCCACAAGGAATATTATGCAATATGCACTTTTTAGAAAGTTTTTTTTAAATTTTTAAAAAGATAATTACTTAAACTAAAAATGATTTTTGTAGGAATTTAAAATTTAAATATTTTTTGTATTTTTAATATTTTAACGAAATAGGATTCATGTAGCCGACCCCACGTAGTGGGATTAAGGCTTTGTTGTTGTTTGTTGACACTAAATAGGACGCAATGGAGAAAAAAGATTCATGTAGCCGACCCCACGTATTGGGATTAAGGCTTTGTTGTTGTTGTTGTTGTTGATATTTTAACGAAACAGTAAAAATATAATTAAATTTTTTGTAGAAGAAAAGTACTTAATTTGAAAATATCTTTCTGCTTATCATGAATCAGTAATAAGTATAGGAATTCTATTGTGGAAGTGTGCAAATTGTGTTGTGTCAAATAAGAGCAATAATATTCTTTACCCTTACTAGAGATGCTATAAAGAACATTGACTAATTTAAAGTTGAATAGTTCTGAAGACCGGCTAGGCAGGGAAGATACTAGCTCTCACTCTAGAGTTCCCCAAATTCCCTCTACCTGGGGGCTAACATTCTCGTATCAGAACCTAAAACAATAAACTAAGTTGGGGGTTTTAACCTGTCACTTTAAAGTCCATTAACTCTACACCCATCAATGAATATTTCCCTATTTATTTGCACTCAATCATATGAACTATATTCTCATTCATACAACCTCATGTGATTCTTTTCAATTGTTGATTGAGACAATACCAGTCTGATTCTTACATGTTCTCACAACAAATTTTATCATATGGATTGAACAAATTGATAAGTAAATGAAGTGCATGAATGTAAATCATCATAACTTCTCCCAACATTAAAGATCAATGCTCTCCACAAATTCCATCCAAAACTTAATTACTCATTTTTTAAGAAGAAAGATAAAGAAAATTACTCAGAATGCATGAAAAAAAAACCACACTTTAGTTTAAAAGAATAAATCATTGTCAAACCAATAACAAGCCTTGATTAAAACCAAAAGTAGTCTAAAACAAAAAGATAAAAACTTATCTCAAGTCATCCATCAAATTTTTGAAGTTCCTTTGAATCTTTTCTCTTTTACAACCACTTAAAACAAAATAACAAAAAAGATAAAGTAAATAAAAAGTGATTCCTGAAAATCTCTCCGAATTAACTCCCCAGAGAAGAACTTTCAAAACTTGCCAATATTTTCAAGGCCCTTTTTTAAGTCCTCTCTTCTTTCTTTTATAGTTTTCCAAGAGGTGCCTTGGGATCTCTTCAAAATGTGTCTTGATTCGATGTATTTGCCAAAGAGACGCATCCTTTCATGATAATTTTTGTCCATGGTGGTTACAACCATCTATTAAGCCAATGAGTGCCTCAAAAACCTCTTCAAAATTTGTGAAAACCGATTTTACTCATCTACTGACACTTAAGCGTGAGGTCTCGGCGCGTAGACACGACCTTGTTTGTTTAACCGGCGCTTAAGCGCTGGATCTGACGCTTAAACGCCAAAACTCTTTTGCACAATTTTTTACCTTTTTGCTCCAAATTTGATCATTTTTCACTCCTTTAAGTATTTTTTCCATTTTTACTTCTATTTGTAAGAAAAACACAAAAATACCTTCCATTAAAGTACAATATATCAAAAATAGGTATAAAAATGTGTTTAAAAATACTATGTATTTTAGGTGTATCAATAGGCCTCAGGTAACATTTTCTAGTAACGTTGAAATAAATCCTAAAGAAAAGAAAAAGGAGCAAGAACAAACTAAAGCTGTCCAACTCAGGTGTTTAAGGGAATTAAATGTTGGAATTCAAAAAGAGATTGAAGTTGAGGAGGTGAACAAAAAAACTGAAACACATGAAGAAATTGTTCCTAAGGAGGTAGAAAAACTTGTCTCTCCAACTAAGATCAATATAGAAAGACCACCACTACCATTTCCTCAATGACTTAGACAACAGAGTTGGATCAACAATTTTCAAAGTTTTTCGAGATATTTAAAAAGCTTACAACTAACATTCCTTTTGTTGAAGCCATAGAACAAATGCCAAGTTATGTTAAGTTTTTGAAAGAAATTTTAAACAAAAAGAGGGCATTTGAAGATTATGAGATTGTTGCACTAAATAAAAAAAGCAGTACAATAATTCAGAAAAAAGCTCCTTAAAAAACTCAAGGATCCTTATAGCTTTACTATACCTTGTGCAATTGGAGATAGATTACGTAGAAAAGCTTTATGTGATTTAGGTGCCATCATTAACCTCATGTCATTGTCTATATTTACAAGATTAGGCTTAAGAGATATTTCTCTCACAATTGTAACCATTCAGTTAGTTGATCGATCTATCACTTATCCTAAGGGGGTTATAGAAGATGTACTTGTAAAAGTGGATAAATTTATCTTTCCTGTGGATTTCATTATTTTGGAAATGGAGGAAGATAAGAAAATACCTATCATTTTGGTGAGACCTTTCATAGCCACTAGACGAGCAATTATAGATATGTAAAAATGAGAGTTGACTATAAGACTTAATGACTAGAAAGTTACTTTTAATGCGTTAAAATCGACGGGGTATCCAATTATTAGAAAAGATAATAAATGTTACATAATGGATACTATTGATTATTTAATTAATAGTCATTTTAGAGATAGTTATGAAGTCATAATACATCAACAAGAAATGGAGGATGAAAATGAAATTGATTTACAAGATAAAACATATGAGATAAATACTAAGGATTCAAATTATGTTCATGAAAGTTTTGAGATTTTGGACATTTTTGAAAATAATAAACCTTTGATTCATTCAATATAAAAACCTCCTAAACTTGAGATGAAAGGGCTCTCTAATCATTTGAAGTACACTTATCTAGGGAATTCATCTACATTACCTATAATAATATCCTCAGATTTAACTAAAGATCAATAAGAAAGATTAATGGACACATTGAAAAATCATAAGAAAGCCTTTAGATGGACATTAGCTGCTATAAAAGGAATTAGCCCTTCAATATGTATGCATAGAATTTTAATGGAAGATGATCATGAACCTAAGGCTAATCCTCAAAGCAAGTTAAATCCTATCATGAAAGATGTTGTGAAGAAAGCAATTTTAAAGTGGTGTGATGCTGAAATTATTTATCATATTTCTGATAGTGCTTGGGCTAGTTCTATTCATTGTGTTCCTAAGAAAGAGGGAGTGATTGTAGTTGTAAATGAGCAGAACAAATTAATACCAATAAGACAAGTCACTAGGTAGTGCATCTGTATTGATTATAGAAAATTAAACTTTGCCACTTGTTGACCTCACTTTTGTTAAGGTCTAGTTTTTCTTCCTTAGAAGCCTAGGATCTAGCCATAAGACTCTCCTATTGACTATCATAGGGGACTAGTGGTGGAACCCTACCCACTAGAAACTCTAAACACTTCTTTACTCTTCTTGGAATTTCACATGCATGGTTTTGAACTCTAGCACTTATAAGGTTGAAACCAACATGGGGAGCTCAAGGAAAGTCCCCATAAGATTGTCAGGCCTTAGGGTTAGCTCTGGGTTGCTTGTTCTTGGTCAGGCTTTCACACACACACACTTGAACCTATCACAAAATCACACATCACAAACCCTAAAATCACCTACACTTAACCCATTCCCCAACTCTCTTAGAAACTCATGTGGGTGGTCCCCAAGCCCTTAACCCTCGAGTAGGATATCTAGGACCAACACATGGAGGATCCAAAATGGGCTTTTCCATTAGTCTCATGGCATATAAGGTATGTCAAATGACTTCCAATTCCACCTAAATATCCCACCTTAGCCTCCAACCCCCAAAGCTCCACAAAATTACTAAAATTCACCTGAAATCCTAAAATCCTCAAAATTGCCTAAATTCCCAAATTTCCACAAAAAAGTATGTTGAACCACTCTAAGTCATCCAAATTGACCCAATTTTACCTAAAATTTCTAAAATTACCAATATTGTCCATAAAGCCCAAAATCCCTAATTTGCACCCAATTGAGCAAATTAACCCTAATTTTCACCCAATTTACTCCCAACCTACCCAACTTCAAATTCAAACCCAAACCTAATTTGATTATCCTATGATCGATTTCTAAATTAAATTCTTCATGCATATTTTTAAAAGCCCATTTAAATGAACATTTTTAAAGGCTCGTGACATTAATTTAAAAAGGCCCAAATTGAGCCCACATGACAAAACTCATCTTTATCATCCCATTTCAATTTAAAATATTCATCATGGGCATCATGAAAATCATACCACGCATACACATGAGACTTTGTCCAAAAAGGGCATGTTGACCTTTTTTTTTTAAATGCATGAAAATCCAAAATTCCTTTTCTATGAAACATCTCCATGGCCTCGTACATGGCATGGCATGCCTCAAGCCATCCATGGGCATCATGTGGTCAAACTTACCAAATATGGAAAGTGGAGGCGACCCTTCCTTCTTCCTCCTTCACTTGAACTTTCCTTTGCCATGCTACATCTAAACCTTGGTTTCAAACCCAAACCAGCCATTCAAACCCACCTAAAACTACCTTGGGGTCATGAGACTCGCCCTAACCACCATGGAATCAAGCCTAACCTTTGGACCAAGGTGTTGCACCTAAACCTATCCAATTTGCCAATACTTCACTTCCTCTTTGGACCAAAGCCTTGAAGCCTCCTTGGAACCAAATTGAGCCGACCGCTTAACCTCCCTAACCTCCCTGAACTCGGAGGTGACTTTTACTTTGCCGACCATCTATCCCAACCGTTGGAAAACACCATACCCGAGAGGCCTCAATTAGGGAAAACCCTAAATTTAACCTGCCTGATATGACTCTTCCCCATTGGCCATCAAAACATTTCTTCCCTCTACCTAAGCTGCCACTTCGCCACCATAGCTTGCCCTGATGGCAGTCGTGGCCTCTTTTATAAATCAAGCACCCCCATGGCCAGAAGAAGGAGATGAAAAATTGTTGAGCAAACTTCCCCCAATTTTCTTCCAAAGCTTCCCAAAGTGACCCTAAGCCTAAGCCTACTCTCCTCAGTGTTGAACTCATTTTTGATATGGTCATCTTTTCCTTAGAAGCTTAAAATCTAGTCATAGGGCATTCCTATGGACTGTCTTAGAAGACTAGTGAAGGAATCCACACCCTACATAGAAATTCAAAAGACTTTATGATTCCTCTTGTGAAGTCCCACATGGGTGGTCACAAGCCCTCAAATGTTATTTGGGATGTTAAGACCAACATATGGAGACTCAAGAGTGAGTTCATATATGATTAGAATGACCTTAGGACAACCCTGGGTGGCTTGGTATTGGTCTCACACACACCCACACTCAAGCCCATCAAATTCCCAACACACCTCAAAACTTTAAAATCATATACACTAAATCCATCTCCTTAACTCTTTGAGAGACTCACATGGATGGTGCCAAGCCCTTAACCTTTGGTCAAGAGGGCTAGGACCAACATGTGGAGACTCCCAATAAGTTCTCATTTGTTGTCTTATGGTTATAAGATGGTTTTTTCATGACATGCATGATCACCTTATCCAATTTTCCCCAAATCACCAAATTGCCCTAAAACTCCTAAAAATACCCTCAATATCCAAAAATACCCAAAAATTTTCTAAATTCCTAATCTTTTCACCAAAAATCATTTCAATCCATTCCAAAATTACCAAATTACACCAAATTCCCTAAAGTTCCCAAAATGTCCCTAATGCCCAAAATATCCCCTTTTCACCCAAAATCATTTCTAAACTCGTCTAAATTATCCAATTGGCCCAAAGTACCCTAAACAACCAAAAATTGTTCAAATCGGCCTATGTTTTCAAAAATTATCAAAATGTCCAAATTTTCACCGAAATTCCCAAAGTGCCCCCAATCTCCACCAAAATTTCACCAAGTCCAAAATCCCACCAAATTGGGCCCAAATGTCAATTCAAGTTCATCAGACCAATTCTTCATGCAAATTTCCAAATTCTACCAAGCTTAATTCTAAGCCTAATTTCATGACCCAAAATCAATTTTAAGAAGGCCCATCCATATGAATTTAATCAAGCCTTATTCAAATTCAAAAGCCCATTAATCCAAGCCCACATGAATATAAGGAGTCCCATTATCGCCATTCTCCACATTGATCTCATCACCAATATAATTTCATTAACAGGAAGTGTATAATTAACTTCATTAGCCACAATTCTGTTATGTTCATTCACCTTATCTTCTTTGTACATGTTGGGAGGAGGTTTTTGAATTCTAGATGTAAAGTATAGAAATTATCAATAAGGTGGCCAAACATTCTACAACTATTGCAGTAATGAAGAATTTGCTCTACCACTACTTGCTGCCAATAGCCATTGTAAGCCAATACAATCCAACTTTCTCTGGAACCACATGTGTAATGTCACGTTCGACTAAAACTTTAAGTGCAGATGGCTTAGTAAGACTAAAATTTGTTAAATCCATTTTCATAGGCCTCTTACATACAACTCCTAATGAGAAAAGGATTTCATGATTTAAGAGATGTAACTTTAAGCTGGAAAAACGAAACCAAATTGAAATAATTGGCGGTTCTGTTTGCGGTCAAAATCCACTGTTGACCTCATTTTAATGAGGTTAAATTCTTCTCTTTAAAAACCTAGGATCTAGCCTTAGGACTTTTCTTTGGACTATCTTAGAGGACTAGTGAGGGAATGCACACCCCACATAGAAATTCTATACAATTCTTGACTCCTCTTGTGAGCTCCCACCTGAGTGATCACAAGCCCCCAAATATCATTTTGGGATGGCTAAGACCAAACTTAAGAGTGAGTTCTTACAGGTTCAATCAGGCCTCAAAACAACCCTGGACGACTCAGGTTTTTGGTCTCACACACACTCAAACCCATTAATTTCCCCCACATACTCCAAAAGTCTAAAATCACACACTTGGCCTACCTCCTTAATTCTTTGGGGAACTCACATGTGCGGTCATAAGCCCCCAAATGTCATTTAGGATGGCTAAGACCAACACGAGGAGACTCAAAAATGAGTTCTCATTTGGTGTCTTATGGTCCCAAGATGGCTAGTCATGACATGCATGATCACGTTATCGAATTTCTCCAAAGTAACCTAATTTTCCTAAATTTCCCAAAATACCCAATTTATACTCAAATTCAAGCCCTCCAAATTCCATCACCAAATTCAAATTCAATTTCAGCAAACACCAAATTCAATCATAAATTTCAATTACAAACCCAAAACTTCCAATTTTGAGCCAAATGTCCAAATCCAACCAAAATTCCACCAAGTCCAAAAATCCACCAAAATTTGGCCTACACACCATTTTAAACATATCAAACCTAAAATCAATTTTGCATGACAATTCCAAGCCCATTAGCCAAGCCCAAAACCAAATTTCCTTAACCAATCCTTAAAGTCCAAATTAATCCCTTCACAACAAAATTTAAAAGCCCATGAATGAAGCCCAATTTCAATTTCAATTAAGCCCATCATGACAAATTTCCACTTCAATAATTTAAAAAGAAAGGAAATCAAATTTAGACATCATGGCCATTCATTATGCATCCATGTATGAACCCATCTACTTTTGGTCCCATGACCCTCTGTCACCAATTTCATCTTTCATGAAAATTAACTATGACCTCATGGATGTCAAGAAACCACTCATGGAACCATCCATGAGCATCATATGGGTCATATACACCAAATGTGGCAAAAGGAGGGCCTCCTTTCACCTCCCACCAAGGTGTCTTAACCAAAATCCTAATTCACATTCCCCATGACAAATCAATCACCCAAGCCCCTAGAAGTTGATCCAACAACTCCATCCACCTTGGACTTGACCCCAAGCCATTTTCATGGGGTTGAACCCATGGTTAACCCAACCTAACCCAAACTCATTGCCCACTTTGGAAAAATTGCAATTACCCATGTTTGAACCAAATGGACTTCACATCTCCCAAATTTTGATCTCCCACAATGTGGAGGTGACTTTGTTTGGCTGGCCAACCACCTTAGCCACCGGAAAACACCATGGTCGAAAAGGATCATGTAGCCAAAACCCAAAATTGGAACCCCCTAAGTTGGCTCAATCCAATTGGCCACTAGCCCTTCCCTCCACTTAAGCAAGCTTTTACACCCACTGGCCAACCTAATTGGAGCCTCCTTCCTCCTCTATAAATAAGCCACCCCCAACGACCAAAGGAAAGAAGTACACAAACCTTGGGAAAACTCTGCCAAAATTATTCCAAACTTTAGTTCCAACATTCCTAAGCTGATTCCAATCTTTTTTAGCCTTTCATCCTCATTGTCCAGCCTGAATTTCTCAATTGAAAATCGGGATATTTCATGGACATCACACCAAACTTAACCATACTCCAAATTGAACCTTCTAAAAGCTTCCCCAAGCTCCCAAATCACTTTGCAGCCCCACTATTCCGAGAATCCTAACCTAGTCCTCGACCAGGCCCGAGACCTCTTGATCAAAATAATACTTAGACCCAATGACAACTCAAATCAACGATTGGAGATGGTTTGCAATACCAAGATGAAGTTCAAGAACAAATCCAAATATGACATCACCTCTTGGGCAAATGTGTGGATCAAAATCCCTAATTTTCTCCTCAGTTTGAAAATTTATGAAGAAAATTTACATTTCATGTGTATCTAGCTGTATAGATGTGTTCGTCTCACCTGCATGAAGGTGTAAGAACAAATCACACTTAATTTGATTAAGTATTAAATGAGATCTTAAGATTAGAACGTGAAATATTCTCAATTTAGGACGATCGAGGATGATGAATGAATGTTATCTATTTTCAAGTGTATTGAATGAACGATCGAGATTGTGTCGGTCAAACGAATGAAACGCGAACCACGGGCCACCTGACAGCAGACGTGAAAAGTGAAGCGAATCAAAGCACGCTACGTAGGAGTTTCTAGTTGCCTAGGAATGGCGTGACACTGANTATAGATGTGTTCGTCTCACCTGCATGAAGGTGTAAGAACAAATCACACTTAATTTGATTAAGTATTAAACGAGATCTTAAGATTAGAACGTGAAATATTCTCAATTCAGGACGATCGAGGATGATGAATGAATGTTATCCATTTTCAAGTGTATTGAATGAACGATCGAGATTGTGTCGGTCAAACGAATGAAACGCGAACCACGGGCCACCTGGCAGCAGACGTGAAAAGTGAAGCGAATCAAAGCACGCTGCGTAGGAGTTTCTAGTTGCCTAGGAATGGCGTGACATCGACATGGATAAGTAGGAAAAAATGTATTTTCTATTTAAATTAATTCAGAAACTTAAAAAAATCATATCTTAGTGTAGAGAAATCATAAAAAATAAAAGAAAAATACTTCTGTGCTTAGGGGATCGAGGAAAATTTATCGAACCAAAAATAAAAAAATAGGTAATAAATATTTTATTTTTAATTAATTAAAAACTCCATAGGGAAAATTATTTTTAATTAATTAAATAATTATCCAAATTAATTGAAAATTTAAGGGTTTGTTCTTAATAACACCGCGACCTCCGCTGACTTCTCTAAGGTCAGAGGGCATCACTATGATCAAAAACCCTATTTTCTTAGGATTCTTCATATTATTTTAATTAAATAATTATATAAAATAAATAAAAGTCAGAAAAATACAAAATTAGGTTTGGTAGGTTCACTGTGGTTAGAGGACTATAAAAAAAATAAAATTTAAATTTCAAAGGTTTAAGATATATATTTCATTTAAACCCAATAGAAAAATATATATAAATTAAAAAAATACGAAATAATTCAAAAAATGATAAGATTATCCCAAGATGATGAAAATGACTTTGTAAAGTCCCTCTAAAAATTTAAAAGTCAGAAAAGTTATTTTATGTAAATTTTTTTTTAAGTAAATAGGAATTTTTGTTTAAAATAATTATATAAATCAAAATAAAAGTTAAAAAATTATAAAAATTTGTTTAGGTGATTCATTAATCCCAGAGAAACCTAAGAAAAAAAAATTGAAGTTAAAATAAAAAGCTCATTTTTAAGCAATTTTTCAATTTAAGAATAATTAAAAATAAATAAAAATCACAAAAAATCTAAATTTACCTCAAGTAATCACAAAGTACTTCCCTATTACAGATAACAACTTAAAAATTTTTTCATAAATTTTTAAAGATGTAAAAAGGTATTTTCAATATTTAAATGAATTTTCTCGTATTTTTGAATAAAATAATTATGAAAAATAAAACAAAAATTAGAAAAGTTCAAAATAAATTTCTCTAGTTCTCTGAGGTTAGAAAGATTTATGAAAGATATAAAAGTTAATTTTTGAAATAAAAGTATGTTTTCTAATTATTTAATCACTAAACTAAATTTAAATCATAAAAATTAAAAAATAATTCAAAATTTCTCAAAATTTTTTCTAGTGATCCTCTGACCTAGNATTTTTGAAATAAAAGTATGTTTTCTAATTATTTAATCACTAAACTAAATTTAAATCATAAAAATTAAAAAAATAATTAAAAATTTCTCAAAATTTTTTCTAGTGATCCTCTGATCTAAGTGAACCTACTAAAATTATCTTAAGGTCAGAAAAGATGTTTTTGTTAGTAAAATTAATTAATATTGAAAATTCTCAAATTTGAATTAAAACAATTATGAAAAATTAAATGAAAATCATAAAAATATAAACTCTCCTCTGATGTATAAATTAACTCATTAGTAGGATAATAACAGAGTTTTAAAGTCATTTGAGTTAAATTGAAGAAATTGTGAAGTAAAAACCTAGGGGTAAAATGGTAATTATAGAATTTTGAACTAGAAATTAAAATTTAGGTTGAATCAGAGGGTAAATGGGTGATAATTATGACAATTAACTCTTTGAAATGATTGAAATACAGGGTTAAAAAGTAGGAACCAATTTTCTTCACTTTCTATAAAAGGTAAAATTGTAATTAATCAAATTATTATGGATTGAGAGACAATCAAGTATTTGATGATCTTGATGGGAGGGGGATGAGTTAGCAAGATAATAATTCACTAAATTAAACCCGCAATCAATGGTCAAGTGTAATTCAATCTCTCAATAAGATTAAACATAATATCATAAAACTTTTATGAAATTATAACTTTACCCTTCAACCTTTAAGAGATCAGTAGTGAACTAGGGTTTATTTAAAATTATTTAATGAGGCTTAGAAAAGAAACATTAGTAATCATGGCCATCGTTGAAACACTACGAGCTCAAAATCAATTGAAAAGAAAACGAAAGGGTCCTAAATAACCAGGTTTGCCCTAAGGGTTCTTCCTCTTATAATTCATAAACATAATAATGATTGATTTGTTACCTTTACTCATGGGTTAAGTTACACCTCAAAGTTCATTGAGTACAAGTGAACACACCACAACTAAAACTTAACTTAACCAGAGAAGATTAACTCAACAAGATAATAAGTTTAGTTGAACTCAAAATGATTTAGAAATTTCTAAAGTGGTTTAGGGTTACGCCCCGAACCCCTTTTTAATATTTTGAACATTTTGAGGGAGATATGGACCAATTATAATTCCTTGAAGAATGTCATTTGCAAAATTATATAGGGATCCACCAAGATATGATTTGGGACCCATTATCGCACCAATTCTAATAAAATGCCCTACCCTACTTATCCTACATTTAAACCCAATGCTCAAGGGTCTAAGTCTTGAATAAAATATTCAAATCCTTATGAGAAACTGTGGATATTTGGTTTTACCACATATACATCATCGAGTTATTATAAGCCATATATCTGGTGGCGATGGCGGTGACAACATCACTTATGTGTGCTAAATGAGGCTTACAAAGTGGGATTTGGAGTAGTTGCTCGGATCCTCAATTAAGAAAGTGGATAGAATCGACGATACTATTCACCAACCCCTGGTAGGAGTTGCCCCTAGCTCTTTTAGGTTGCTGGTACTCCCAGCCTGATTAGAACAATTAGCTCATGGACTATAGTGTTTCACAAAGCATATATAACACTGTGAACCTAAAGGAAATCATTTTTGCGACGTGATTACTTTTGAATGTTAGGTAAACATATTTGCATGAAAAAAAACTAAAAAGAATTTTTAATGAAATCTTATAAAAGTCCACGAACTAATCACTTGGATCGAGGTTAGGAGTTACCCTTCCTTGGATTGCCAGGTTGGCTTCTTTTACCGGTGTTGGATGAAAAAAAGCACACAACCCAGTTCTGATCTTCCACATATGACATCGAGTTTTGCTGTACTTATGTTTTTCTGTCTACTTGTTTTGAGTTGCTTTTGTGTCAGATTCTCTTCACAATTTGTTTAAAACTCCTACACTTTATCAAATAAAAATTATGCTACTAACTCTTGCAGTTGCGGTAGGAGCGCCAGTTATGCACCCCATAATTTATGTAATGTACTTGTACTACTCAACGTTACATCATTTTTTTACTCAGCATACTTCATTTTACTTGCAAAATAAAACAATAAAAATACAGTTTCAAAAATAGTAATACACCTTTAAAATCTTTCGAACACACTAAACTTACTCCTTTTGAGTTTACGAGAATCTCTTAAATGAGGTAATCTATGTTTGCTAACGAGAATCCTCCAGTCTAAAAAAGTTTAACCGCTTGTTTAGACTAAGTAAATTCCAGAAAAAAATAGTGATATTGGGACGACGAAACCGAAGCTGATTAACTTAAATTAAAATTCCCCCCAAATATTTGAATAAAAATAAAAAATAAACTAAAACATAAAACATAAATGATCATAATTCATAACACACATAGTCCTTGAAGTTGTTATCTTGACGAGGAGCATTGGAGCCGTACTAGATGGAGGGTGATGATCTACAACATCAAAACAAGTCCACATTGGCTAAACCATTCCTTGGAATTAAACAACAAGCCATACGATTTTCAGGTAGTCTGCCTAGTGTGACATAAAACCTCACTCTATCTTTAGGCTTTTGTACATCATGCAATATAAGCTCTAACTCTTTTAAGATTCCGAGGTTATCATCTGATATGATGTAAATCCTTCTATCTTTGAAGCTATTTGCATAATCAAATGTTATAAAAATGTAAGCCCTATAACTAATAATCGACATGATTGATCATAAATGATTTCGCTTCAAAAATATAAAGCCCAACAGTAGGATAGCTTGGGAAGTCACTGAGGTTCGCCCCTGTCCTGTGACATCCCCTAGTTTTCACTCCTTTGATTCCTAAAATAATTGTTCTTACTTGACCCTTTCCCACTTGTTATCCCTTACCAAATATCTTGAAAACCTAAACTTTGAACATCTTGAAGAACAAACCCATAATTTTTATCAAGAGTTTTCTTAAGTAACTTTAGTCATTTAGGATGTAATTAACTATAGGGGTTTGCCCTTATATAGAACTTTAAGAACTCAGGTAAAATAAACCTTGCATAATTTTTTTATATTAGGTAGGGGAACATGTTGGTCGTATACAAGGTTCACAGACCAAATTTATATCATAATTTTTTTTAGTTTGTATGATTGTGACCACCGTCAAGTATTATGCCAATCCCTCAGAATGGTGTATTGTGTGTAGTGTCATACATGATCACTTAAACTATCAAATGTATGAGAACATGTCAGTCTCATATTTTTCAAAATTAGAATACTACTTTTACCAAATTAAAAGTATATGTATATTAAATCCCAAAATTTATTTTCCAAAAACATTTAAAGCGGCCGACAGTTTTTAGAGACTCCGCTGGGGATTAGCTCTTCTCACCATTTTGATTAGGAGGTTTTATCTTCATACATCGGTGGTGTGTCCATATCCCTCGTGGGTGAGCCTACCATTCTTTCATTGGCATACTTTGCTCATTTCTTTCTTGAGTGAGTAAAGTCAACTCTCTGTAGATTCGAAGAACTTTCTATTTAGTCACCCCTAAACAGAGAGGTGCTGGAATCTCCCAATCTATAAGGTGGGTCAGATCCCCAATTGGTGTGGAGTGACGTGTGGGTAAGGTTCGAAGTGAATCTTTCTCGAGTTTAGCCTTCCCATTCCTTTGGAATGGGCCCTAAATTTCAAGCTTGCTTAACGTATCTTCCAAAATCCTGTTCACCTCTATAAAACATAACCTTCATAATGACAACAAAACACGACAACGCACAAAATGAAAACAAAAATAAAATGACATACACGAAAAACACAACAAACACCCAAAATAACAAAACTAAAATAACAACAAGAACAAATTCAATTGGATGAGTTTCAAAAGAAACGTCCAGTTATATAGATAATTAGTTTCAGTACTTTCACCTAAGTACATTCAAAACAGAGCACAATATGTTGCTGACACTCGGAACTTTTCAACTGACAGGAGAAATGCCAACTCCCACTCTTACCTTTTTTTTCAACAAACCAACTAACCACGCCACTCATTACGAAGCTTCAATGATTCAGTTTGGGTCTGAGTTTGATGTGCTTCTAGGGAAAGCCATATGTGATAGTCAAGACGACTCACCAGAACGTTTAGGAGCCATATGTTGCTTTTGACTTGAACTACATAGATGAGTTTGCGACTCTCAAGAAACCCACAGTCGTAGAGACTGCCATTAAGACAATTGTAGCCGCTGCTACTAGGACTGTGAGGACTGCTACAACAACCACCACCAGATACACTGTCAAAGCCACAACTGCCCCGCTGTAGTAGAAAGAAAAGAGGGTTCAGTATGACGAAGTGTCAACTAAAATGTTTGTCCCAGTAAACTCTGTGTTTGAGATCAGATCTACTTCAAAGTCTGTGCCACTCGCTTAGGCACAGAAGAAGAGATGCAACTGTAAAGCCAAGAAAGTAAAGGATGTTAAGCTGATTCTCATTAAGGAGACCTATAAGGACTGTTACAACAACCACCACCAGATACACTGTCAAAGCCACTGCTGCCCCGCTGTAGTAGAAAGAAAAGAGGGTTCAGTATGACGAAGCGTCAACTAAAATGTTTGTCACAGTAAACTCTGTGTTCGAGATCAGATCTACTTCAAAGTCTGTGCCACTCACTTAGGCACAGATGAAGAGATGCAACTGTAAAGCCAAGAAAGTAAAGGATGTTAAGCCGATTCTCATTAAGGAGACCCATCTCTCAGAGGAGATTGAGTTGCTTGAGACCTCACCCCTCCTCAGGGGCAGTAGGTTTCACTCGCTCTTTGCTGCTTTGGGAAAAGAAAGTGTGTACCAGATTGCTGCTGCACCGCCCCCGTTACCTTGTAATGATGATCATCGGTGGGAAAAAGTGAGAGCGAAGCGTCTCACTTGAGAGCACTTTTAAGTAGTATGCCTATCCATTGGGATGGTGTATTTCTTGGAGTGTCATACTCGATCACTTGAACTATCAAATGTATGAGATCTTTTTAGTCTCATATTTTTCAAAATTAAAATACTATTTTTTTAAAATTAAAATCATATGTATATTAAATCCCAAAATTTACTTTCCAAAAACATTTAAAGTNTGGGAAAAGAAAGTGTGTACCAGATTGCTGCTGCACCGCCCCCGTTACCTTGTAATGATGATCATCGGTGGGCAAAAGTGAGAGCGAAGCGTCTCACTTGAGAGCACTTTTAAGTAGTATGCCTATCCCTTGGGATGGTGTATTTCTTGTAGTGTCATACTCGATCACTTGAACTATCAAATGTATGAGATCTTTTTAGTCTCATATTTTTCAAAATTAAAATACTATTTTTTTAAAATTAAAATTATATGTATATTAAATCCCAAAATTTACTTTCCAAAAACATTTAAAGCGGTTGACATCCACGGACCACTTAAGTAGCTTCATACTCTTGTTCTCAATCTTTAGATATTTCTTATCAAAAAATCTATGCATAATCTTCTTCTCTACTCAGTTGTATCAAGACGTGTCTTCTATCCAATAACCCAACCTTCCATTCCCCAAAAAATTTGAGATTTTCAAAGGCTGAATGGATAATTTCCATCTTCAGATGTCCATAAGCAAATTTTCCCACCAGTGAAAACTTACATGACAGAGAGAGAGTAATGTTATCACTTTTAGGGAGGAAAAATTTCGTCTATATAAATCTGCAAGGAAATTTGATGTGAGTGTTCCCACGNATCCACGGACCACTTAAGTAGCTTCATACTCTTGTTCTCAATCTTTAGATATTTCTTATCAAAAAATCTATGTATAATCTTCTTCTCTACTCAGTTGTATCAAGACGTGTCTTCCATCCAATAACCCAACCTTCCACTCCCCCAAAAATTTGAGATTTTCAAAGGCTGAATGGATAATTTCCATCTTCAGATGTCCATAAGCAAATTTTCCCACCAGTGAAAACTTACATGATAGAGAGAGAGTAATGTTATCACTTTTAGGGAGGAAAAATTTCGTCTATATAAATTTGCAAGGAAATTTGATGTGAGTGTTCCCACACATTATTTATTTTAACCAACTTACTATAATACAAATGTTATATTAAAATGTGAAAGTTATAGTATAACTCATGAGAAATACTATTAACTCTAGTTTGTATGCTATCACACTAGACTTGATATAATAAAATGTTTGGCATATCAACTCACTTTGTTTAGCATCATAGTATCGCTGTATTTTTTTTTTCAAGTTTTAATAAATTTTACTGGTCATATGTGATAAAAAAGTAGCATACACATTATTTTATTTTTATACATTAGAAATTTAGAAAGACTATTGTATAACATGTTGAACTATTGATAANCTTGATATAATAAAATGTTTGGCATATCAACTCACTTTGTTTAGCATCATAGTATCGCTGTATTTTTTTTTTTAAGTTTTAATAAATTTTACTGGTCATATGTGATAAAAAAGTAGCATACACATTATTTTATTTCTATACATTAGAAATTTAGAAAGACTATTGTATAACATGTTGAACTATTGATACTTATTTTAACTTCATCTACATTTATTAGTTTTAGAACGGAAGAGGAAAGGAGCAATTTTATTGAAAGTAGAGGTTATAGATTCTTGTTCATAAGTAAATTTTTTGCTAGATAATAACTATATTTTTACAATCATGATGATATTATTTTATAAGGGATAAAGATATGTGTGCCATCATTATTGTGAACAAATAGTTTTTATTATATAATTTTTATATGATATATATATATATATATATATATATATATATATATA
>JXCR01143677.1:30904-43066 GCA_002079205.1 Phalaenopsis hybrid cultivar | reverse complement strand
GAGGTTAAGATCAATATGTAGACTTTCAAGTTGAGTAAATAGGAGAGTTTTGAGTTTCTAATAATGGGGGTACCTTTTCTAATTTTCTAAGACTAGTCAATAGGAAAGTCCTATGGCTAGACCTAGGCTACTAAAGAAATTTCTAGACCTCAACCAAAAGTGAGGTCAACAGACTTGAAAAACTAAAAATGAAAATAGAAAACATTCAAAATAATAACTTAGAAAATCATCATAAATTGTTGAGGGATTATGTAAATCCAACGATAGATAAAATTCACTCAAGTAAACAAACCCTATCGTAGAAACTGTCTCATTTGAACTAAACCCAACGATTATCCAACTAGTGCAGAATAATAAATTTGGGGAAACTCCTTTAGAGGATCCCTATTCACACTTATCAAGTTTTCTAGAACATTGTGCTACATTTCTTTATAACGGCATGTCAAATGATACTGTTAGACTAAGGATTTTTCCTTTCTCACTAAGGGATAGGCTAAATTATGGTTATACTCATTAACACCTAGCTCTATTAAAAATTGGGAGGAGTTAACTCAGAAATTTCTAGTTAAGTATTTTCTAACTTCAAAGACTACTAAACTTAAAGATGATATTATCTCATTTTGTCAGTATGAAGGGGAATCAATATACGAAGGTTGGGAAAGATTTAAGCAACTCCTAAAAAAGTGTCCACACCATGCTCTGCCTGATTGGTTAATCATTCAAACTTTTTACAGGGGATTAGTAGAATCCCTTAGGTCTATAATTGACGCTGCGCTGGTGAATCATTAATGTTAAAATCATTTGATGAAGCATATGTGTTAATTGAAGAAATGACTACAAATGAATTTCAATGGCCTTCTACAATGGTAAATCCTAAAAATGTAGCCAGTGTTCATGATACAGATGCGATTGTGATTCTCGCATCTCAGGTTGCTACAATATCAATGAAGTTGGACCAATTTGGAATGAACCAGCCTGAATTTACTCCAGTAAGTAAGGAAAGTTCATTAGAGCATATGCTTGATTCTAACTTATCATATGCGACTTTAAATACCATAAACAACCTGTATTCTAACTTTTACAACTCAGGTTGGAAGAACCATCCTAATCATAACTGGTATCATATTACTGATGGTGGAAACCAACAATGAGAAAATAATCATACAAATCTTAATAGAAGTTGGAATAATCAGAGGAACACAAACTATAGACCTTCATATCCACTGAACTTTAATAATGTTCAACAATTTGAGGATACGATGTCTATAGAAGAAGTGGTATTGCAAATGGGAAACCAGTTGCAAAGTTAAAATGCTACGATTAGAAACATAGAGAATCAACTGGGACAAATTGTTAATTCACTTAGCAATACACCCCAAAGAACACTTCCTAGCAACATTGAGATCAACCCTAAGAGAATTATGATGAACAAATAAACACTGTCCAATTAAGAAGTGGAAGAGAGATAGAGGGTGTGGTTAGAAAAGAGAAAGAAGTTGTGAGAAAAATGAAGGAAACTAAAAGACATAAAGAACATGTTTCTAAGGATCTAGAAAAATTAATATCTTCAACAAAAATCAATTTAAAAAGATCACCACCTCCATTTCCTCAAAGACTTAGATATTATGAGTTAGATAAACAATTTTCAAAGTTCATGGAACTACTTAAGAAGTTGAGGATAAATATTCCTTTCGCTGAAGCTTTGGAACAAATGTCAATATATGTAAAATTTATGAAGGATATATTAAACAAGAAAAGGAAATTTGGGGATTACGAGACAGTTGCACTAAGTGAGGAGTGCAACGCTATATTTCAGAAAAAGCTTCCTAAAAAACTTAAAGATCCTTCTAGCTTAACAATTCCTTGTGTATTTGGAGAAAGATTATGTGGAAAAGCATTATGCAATTTAAGATCGAACATTAATGTGATGCCTCTATCAATATTTAAAAGGTTAGGTTTAGCTGATATTTCTCTCACTACTGTAACCCTTCATTTAACTGATCGATCTATCATTTATCCCAAAGGAGTTATAGAAGATGTGCTTGTTAAAGTGGATAAATTTATCTTTCCTGTGGACTTTATTGTATTAGATATGGAGGAAGATAAAGAAAATCCAATTATTTTGGGGAGACCTTTCCTTGTTACTGAACAAACTATGATAGATGTGCAAAAAAGAGAGTTAACTATGAATATTAGTGACCATGAAACCACTTTCAATGCTTTAAAGGCTATGAAGTATCCGACTGAGAGAAAAGATGATGATTGTTTTTGGGTTGATGAAATTGATTATCTAAGTAAATACCATTTTCAAGAAAATTTTGAGAGTAAGTTAACAGATGAGATCAAAATGGACTTTCATGATGAGTTAAAAACGCTGTTTAAAGAAGATTGTATGTATGTTCAAGAGAGGTGCAAAATGATGGACGTTACTGAAAATAATAAACTTGTAATTCCATCTGTTGAAAAATCTCATGAACTTCAGATGAATGTACCCCATACAATTTTAAAGCCTACATATCTAAAGTATTCATCAACACCACCAGCCTTTATATCTTCAGATTCGACTCAATCGCAAGAAGAACCTGAATTGAATGATGAAATCAGTAAAAGTTCTCCTAAGAAAGAGTTATTCAAAATCACTTAATGGCATATTCCATGGTACAAAAAAAATTGAATGAGATTCTAATGCAGGACAACCAGAGTAAACATTGGATACATTGAGTCATCGATGTTAGACTAAGTGCTTCGTGAGAGGCAACCCATGGTTGTCTTTGTTATCTGTTTAGTGTGTGATATGTAAATGTTGATTAGATTAATGTTGTGAGGTAATTCATTCGTCATGACTAGATTTGTATATGATTTCTGGTAGTAGCAGATTGACGAGTTTGTTACGACTTAGTTCTTAACCGGAGCTGAGCATTATCTTGAAGCATGTAGAGTTTGGACTTGGACTATTCTATTTTAACTCTATTACTTCCTTTATCTGACTTTGTCTTCACTTATTAAGGTCGTGAACTTACTTAGTAAATAACATATGGATGAACTGCACTACTTTTTTCACCAGAGTGTGTATACCTTAGACTTAGAGCAACCCTGAAATTAGCAACATATTGAGGAGTTCTGGTTCATGGATGATAACCATAAAAAGTTTTATAATACACCAACATTAATAGTGTAGTTTCTTCTATTAGAAATTGAAAGTGAGGAGGAGAAATGTGAGTAGAAGGGAGATCAAATTAACCTCAGTTGTTGTTTGTTTATGAATTTGTGAGTCTATGTATTGGAGTTTGTGTGTCTATGTTTGTGAGTCAAGTTCAATAAGTCATGGGAGATGACAAAACTTATCTCAATATTTTGAACTTGTTAGCATTCAACAATTCCTTTATAAAGTTTAAAATGTGTTTCTGTTTAATCTTCAGTTTGCATCTGTTCAACTATTTAAAATTCCTTTATAGTGTTATGTTTAGGCTAGATTTACTTTCTACTGCAATATTCTACCATGTGTTACTTTTTTATATATTTGTAGGATGTGTAGTAAATTGTAAAAGTGATCTTTTCATGCCGCATATTTTTGTATTTCATTGTTACATATGTTTGAGCTTAAGTTTGGAGGGAAAAGAAAAATATTTCAAATTTAAACCTTGCATGTTTTCAAAAGTACTACAAATAAATTTGTATTTTATTTCTAATGATTATTTTTATGTGGAGTCACCTTAAGGATGTTAGAATTTTAAGTATAAAAATGTAGTAGGAAAATTTAGTTGATATTTTTTGTGAAAAGGGTGAACCTAGAGATAAGGATATTTATTGGAGAGCTTGGGAAAATGAATAACTATCTTTAGTAGGGAAAATTGCATTTTTTGAGAAACTAAGGATTTTTACAATTTTTATTTTCAAACATTTAAGGCTATCTTAAAAAGTATTATTAAAAAACATATATACACATCTTTTCAAGTGAAGGAAAGTAATAAGTTTTAACTTTAGAGAATGATAGTGAAATTGAAAATTATTGAAGGACTTCTCTAGATATAGTAATTCTCACATATAAAAAAAAGAGAAAAAAAATAAATGGATCAAAAGATTCTGAAAACGAAAAAGAGAATGCAAAAAAAAAGTGAGGAGAAGCTTGAGGAGATGTCCTAATCAAAAATTGGTTTCACTTGAGTCCTCTAGAGTAAAATAGCTTAGAACAATCCTAAGCTTGATTTTTATACTTATATTCGTAAAAATTATTTTAAGAGAGTTTTTAAGTTTAGAAAGTAAAGTTCATAGAATTTGAAGTTTGAAAAATCTGCATATATTTCTGAACTAGATAGGAAAACAAATTCCCAAGTTTGATGATAAATATTTTAGACCCTGGGCTAGTCTGATTCACTAGAAGTTCTTCTAATTTGAACTATCACATTTTTAGAAAATTTTTTTAGCAATTCTAAAGGATGACCTACTAACTCTAATCTACATAAATTATTTTAAAAATGTAATATTACTTGAGGACAAGCAATGATTAAGTTTGGGGGATTTTGATACGCCTAAAAATGTAATATTTTTCATGCTATATTTTATGGTGATATTGCATTTTAAAGGTATGTTTTATTGTTTTTTTTGGTTGTAGATACATCAAATTGAAGAATTTGGAGTGATTGGAGCAAAAGGAACATAAATGGACCAAAATGGAGCAAACCAGAGCAAACTGGGTCGAATAGGGGCGCACCAGAGCTATGGGGACCGAAACCAGACACTTAAGTACCTGTGTCCGGTGCTTAAGCACCAAAAATAGTGCTTAGGTGCCACCATAAAGATAAGGGGGAGCTTAAGCACCCTAGAATTGGCGCTTAGGCGCCAGTGACAGTTTTTAGCATAACTTCTTCAAAATACGTCAGATTTAGACGATTTTTGCAGCGGTGTTTCGTGCATCTCTTGGCGAATTCACTGGAATTAATAAAATGGAGCTTTTAGAAGGATTTGGGGGTGGTTATAAGGAGTTTTGAAGAGACACTTCAAGCAATATTTGGAAGATTCATTGAATCTGGACAGTTTTTATAAGACACTGAAAAACTCTTGGGAAACTATAAATAAGGCTTGAAAATGTTTTTAAAAACTCTCTTGAATATCTCTTGGACTTTGAAATTACTTAGAAAAGGAGAAAAAGACTTAGAGAAGAAGAAGAAGGCTTGGGTGTGAGCCCCAAGTGGGGCGACAAGTTGAGAGAAAAAGAGAAAGAGAGAGAGAGTGAGAGATTTCTTCTTTTCTTTTGTTCTTGGAGAGCATTGTAAGGAGATTGCTTTTGCTATACAAGGAGAGTTTGATTTCCATCAGAGATAAGTATTTTCATTATATTTTGATTTGAATTTAGTACTTTATTTTTCTGGTTTCAAATACTTGTGCAATGAAAAATTTTTTATGTTTCTTCATGTGTAGTGAGTAGTTTTCTTTACTCTTTCTTCTTGTAATGAATTAGTATGCATGTGTAGTATATAGAATTGAGTAGAGTGAGAATATATTGTGATGATTTTACTTTTTTCTTCATTTACATGTAAAATTGATCAACTTACATGTTAAAATCTGTTATGAGAACATGTAAGATCCGGGTGGTATTGTCTCAATCAACTGTGGTAAAATCACATGAGATTTTATGGATGAGAATGTAGTCCATATGGTTGAGTGCAAATAAATTGGAAAATAATCTTTAATGGGTGTAGAATTAGAGGACTTTTGAGTGACAGACTAAAGCCCCTTAATTTAGTCTATTGTTTTAGGTTTTGATGCGAGATGTTAGCCTCCAGGTGGAGGGATAAGAGGGAACTCTAGGGTGAGAGCTAGTATCTTCCTTGCCTAGCCCGTCTTCAGAACTATTAAAATTTTAGATTAACCAATGTTCTTTATAGCATCTCTAGTAAAGATAAAGAATGTAATTGCTCTCTCGCTACTTGTTTTACTTGTACGCATATCACTAATTTCATTGCATGAGGAAGAGTACTTTTAATATATTAAACCCCACTTGCTGATTTTCACTAAGTATTTTAGTTTAGGAGTAGAAGTAGAATTGTAGTGATAATTGTAGGATATAATTAAAACCAAAACTTTATCAACCTTCCAAGCTATGACGTGTTACTCTAAACTAGAACTTCTCTTGAAAGCCACTATGATTAAAATCGATCTCTGTGGGATCGATATTCAGGACTCAATCAGAAAGCCCTATATTACTTGATAACAATACGCATACTTACGTAGAATCCCTACAAATATATTTGAAATCTTACTTTACTTGGGATCAAGTTTTTTGTGCTATTATCGGGGATTAAAATCTTCAAGTAGTGGTGTCAACTTCATAAATCCTCACATATACAAAATATCGGGATCACTACGCGCCCTCAAAGAAAACAATTTTCTCCAAAGATGTCATACCAAATGAAGTGAAAGAACCAGAAAAGAAACAAGAACTCAGTTCTAGTTCAATGATCCCTCACCATTCCTTTAGAGTGAGATTGTGAAGGTTTCTCTAGAATATGCATCCGAGGTTGAGGTCAGAGATGAGGTCAAGGAAGGAACGATAGGATTGTTAAACAAAAGAATCTAGTTATCAAAATTGACTGGGAGGACAATTTCGAAAAGGGGAATGTCAAGAAGGGTGCAATGACAATAGATCAAAAAGAAACCTTTGCTCAAGATCTCTCTAGAGGATGAGAAGATTTAAAAATAGAAGTTAATTTATGATAGGATTAATCATTATGTGCAAACAGTGGCCCTTGACCCGATCTATCCTCATAAGGTTGAGGGATTGGTGGTTAAGGAAGTACATAGTGTTGGCGCAAAACCAATTTAAGTTTCATCATGGATCTTTGACATGTCTAAAAATATGCTACTTTTTTTATACACATTTAATGCCTATTTTTAGTGATATTGTGTTTTAATGAAAGATATTTCTATGTTTTTGTTGCACGTACAATAAGTTGAGGCAATTGAAGCTAAAAGAAGCAAAAAAGAAAGGAATTTGGAGTAAAAAAGAGGCCCTTTGTAAAAGTTGACCTGGCGCCTAAAAGCTAGGATCTAGCGCCTACGCGTTAGTTTACAGAAAGAGTGGCACCTAGGATAGTTAGGATCCTAAGCATACAAACGGTTTCTTCCCCATATTCATTGAATTTAGATATATTGAAAGGGTACCAAAGGTGACTCTTGGAAATTCAGTCCTATACTTATATAATTGTGATTTTATTACAGAACAAGGGGGCTGAAAAATGGAGCAGAAGAGGAGAATAAGTGAAGAAGAATGAAAGAGAAGATTGTCTCTTAGAGTTGTAAGAGGAGAGAGAAAGTGAGAGATATTTTCTTTATTACATTTCTAAGAGAGAACTGAGTGATATTGTAAGAAGAGAAAGTGTTTCAAAGGAACTTCAAAAGATTTTCTTGGGTGATTGAGATAAGTAGTTAGTATTTTACTTGTCTTACTTATTCTTGTTTTGTAAATTTGTTTTTATATATAAATCCATGTTTTTTTGTATCTTTCTCATGAGATTTGAATAGTTTGCTTTGTTTTTCTCCCTGAAATGAGAGATATTCATGTGAAGAATTAAAATTGTTTAATTTCATAATTGTGATGATTCAAACTTCAAAATTTATTTACTTAATCAATTTGTCTAGCTGTTAAGTTAAAATTTATTGTGAAACATAATGATCCGAAAGGACTATGTTTTTCTCAACTAAGTAAGAGTCACATTTGATCTCATGGATAAGAATGTAGTTCATGTAGTTAAGTGCAGATAAATAAGAAAATAAGTTTTGATGGTCATAAATTGGTGATTCTAGAGTGGCAAACTAGAACCTCTAATTTGATCAAGAAGTTGAGAACCTGAGGCTAGTTGTTAGCCTCAAAGTGGAGGGATAGTGGAAACTCTAGAGCGAGAGCCAATATCTTCCCAACCTAATCAAAGATTTAGGAAGTTGACTTTGGATTATCCAATATTCCTTATGCACTTGTAGGAGGGTAAATAATAAGTATGCTCCTATTTGACACAATATATTTATAACAATTTAAATTATTCACTGATTATAATCTCATTGCAAGGGGATAGATACTTTTTAAAATTTGAAATCTTATTCATAAAACTTAATTTTAATGACATTAAAATTTACTTTGAGTTTAGAGATAAGAGTAGTAGATATAATTCACTTAGTTTAAGAACACAAATTTCGACTTGCATTCCTAGTTAAGTTTTCTGCAGTTTAGATAGAGTTTCTTTGAGTTAATATTATAATATTTCCAAACTTCCCAGTGGGATCGATACTTAGGACTTCATTAGAGTCATTTATTACTTATGTGATACGTATACTTGTGTTAGTATCCCAACAAACATTTAAAATCGATAAATAATACCTTAAATAACTAGAGTGACAACTATAAAGATTTAAAGAAATATTAACAATCATGAAGTATATTATTATTGTGACTGCTGCAACAACCCGCAATCAATCTTCTTCTCATAGTTCCGACACTAATGTATAGCTTGAAGAGAATACTTCTTCTGAATTAATGAAATTGCCTATTGAGTGGTATTCTCCCTGTGTTCAGAAACTTGTTCAATGTGGTGCGTGCTTAAACAATGGTCAAAAGACCAATCACACCATTTTGAAGAACCGTGTAGTAATAATAATCAAGCTTTTAATTCAAAACAAGGTATTGGGCTTGACACAGTAGGGCCGTTTGACGATATGGAATTTTGAGTTGATTCTGATAACCCTAATAAAGGTTGTTAGAAACTTTGAACAGTTTTAAAGGTCCCTCAATCGAAGATGCTCCACCAAAGTTCGAAGAAGTGATTAATTCAACAATCGATGAGCTAAACAAGTTAACTTAGAAACTAAAGAGGAGCCTAGACCAACCTTTATTAGCTCCATATTTAACGAAAAAAGAATCTACATATATGATTAAATTGTTAACGGAATTCAGAGATTGTTTTGCTTGGAGCTATGATGAAATGCATAGATTAGCTATGGAGGTTGCGGTTCAAAAGTTGGGGTAGGACAAAGCGGCAATCCCAGTCAAGCAAACTCCTAGATGAATGCATCTTGAGATTGAACAAGTCATAGTGGAGTTTAAGAAATTAATATACTCCAATTTTTTTCATAAAAATTAGTACCCAACCTGGTTGGCCAATGTGGTACCCATTACAAAGAAGAACAACCAAATTTGAGTTTGAGTGTACTTCAAAGATTACACAAAACATGCATAAAAGATGGAATTCCACTATAAATTCCAGAATTAATGGTTGATATCGCGTCATCTCGTGCAATTTTCTCCTTTATGGATGAATAGTTTGTATACAATCAGATTAAAATGACACTGGAGGATAAGAAGTTTACAACTTTCAGAACGCCAATTAGAGTATATTGCTACACAGTAATGCTTTTCGGATTAAAGAACACCGATGAAACTTATCAATGGGCGATGACGAGAATTTTTTGATGACATCATTCACAATTAAGTTCAATGTTACACACAATCAAGTTGAATGTTACGTGGATGATGTGGTCATTAAAAGTAAACAGAAAAATAATTATTTGTATGATTTGAGAATTATTTTTTACAGTTGCGTCAATTTAATCTTAAAATGAATCATTTTAAGTGCACCTTCAGTGTCACATATGGGAAATTTTTTGAATTTGTTTTTCAACATCGTGGAATTGAAATCAATCTCCAGAAAAGTAAAACTATCTATGAAATGCCACCCCTTAAGAACTTAAAGCAATTATGATCCTTTTTAAGAGAGGCTGGCGAATCTGAGACATTTTATTTTTAACCTATCAGGTAGGTGTTAACCTTTTTCTGTGTTGATGAAGAAAGATACCTAGTTCACTTGGGACGACAAATGTCAACACTCATTCAAACGTAATAAGCAATACTTAATGATTCCTCCTGTATTAGCGGCCCTAGTCTTGGGTAGACCTTTGATACTTTATATAGCGGCTTTAAACGACTTCCTCGGAGCTCTACTAGCTCAGGCCAATGATGAGGGAAAAGAAAATGCCCTCTGCTATGTAGTCTTCATTTAACTCTAGCGAAGGTAATGTATCCTCTTGTTGAGAAGCATTATTTGACATTAATCGCCGTCCATAAGCTTATACATTACATATTTTCTCATAAGGTCAATGTTATTTTGAAGTTTAATCTCTTGCAATATTTGATGATTCGATCGACGCTTTCTGGTAGGTTACGGAGGTGGTCGATGATATTATTACAATTTGATATAGCTCTCGTACTTCCTCTCACCGTGCGAGGACAAATCTTAGCAAATTTTCTCACGACACACCCTTTACCTGTTGAGTTTCCTATTAACGATGATTTACTAGACGAGTAAATGATGAATCTCGACGGCCTCGGTGCTCAACGATGGGAGATGTACTTTGACGAAGCCTCGTCAGTACAAAAAGATAGAGAATCACAAATTGTTAAAACATGGATTTGACTAATCTTTATTACATCAGAGCAGAAAATGTTAAGATGCTCTTATCATTTAATATAACCGTATACGAATAATGAAGCAGTATATGAAACTCTGATAACCAGATTGGAATTAACAATTTTAATATAACTGAAATTAATATTTACGATGAGCCGCAATTGATTATCCAACAAGTCATCAGACAATTTAAAATTCTAAAGCCCAAGTTAGAGCAATATTTTCATTACACTATGAAGTTATTAGAATAGATTCCTAATGCGACATTGTATTGAAACCCCAAGGGGAGAGTACTCTTGCAAGAATTTGAATGTGCACAGGAAGATTTCATTGACATAACAGTTCTAGAATGTCAAGTTCTATCCCAAATTGATATAGATTGTATAAATTGAGAAAGCAAGAAACAAGCTACAGATGACTTCAGCCATTTATATTCTAAGTTAATAGGACATCATTCGATTATATATTCTATTCATGGCGTAACCGTGAGACCTCCTTGGGCCAATATTTAGGAGTCGTGGCGCAGTATTTTCTCGTGACCGTGAGATCTCCTTCCACACTCGGCGCGCTTTGGAATTTGGCCGAAGGAGTCGGCGCGCTTCGGAATCTGGTNTCTTCATGGATTCCTTCATGCGCTGCTCAGCTTCTGAATTCCCCTTTGCTTTCCGGGTACATTGATATGCAATTTTTTGCATGTGTGCTTCGAATAATAGGTCGCCTTGTATATTATTTAAGGATTGTGCCTGCTGCAGATGCATGTATCTGGAACTGTTATAAACATCCCTCTTTGCATTTTCTGACCATCTTAGTAGTAGATATTTATCTGGTATTTTCTTAATGTGTAAGAAATTTAGTACTCGTAGAGAGTGTACACACAGTAGCCCCATCATTTCGAACTTCCTGCAGCTACACTGAATATTCATGCTCAAGCTGTCAAAATGAACTGCCCAAATACTGTTTGTCTTATGATCATCCAAACTCTTGATAAAAAATTCACTTTCATCATCTATGGAGGCATGCAATTCAAGACCACATGAGCCATGGATAAACTCTTCTTCGAACATTGCATACAACTTCCTGGAGTAAAATGCAGCTGCTTGCCTCAGTATTGGAATACTCTTCGTAATAGGAGTTCTGATAGATTGATCACACTTGAAATCTTCATCCTTCTCGTTGCGTCTCCATGTTCTCATTACGTTTTCAATACCCAAAAAACAATCTGTAAGAGAACTTGTGGGCTTTGAGACACTATGACAAATGTTATTAGTGGATTCACTCCTTTGTGTAGATAAAATTCCCATCCCAAAAACATCTTTATTAAAAGCAGTGGACCACTTGTGTCTAATCTTGTACAAGTCATTTAGCCACCCATTGTCATGTAGATTTCCTGTCTCAATCATCAACTTCCATGTATTATCAAATTCCTCTTCGGACTCACATCTGCGCAAGCATTTATAAAAAAGATCACTAACTCTTCTATTCACCACCCTGCAATGAACCTTTGTAGGTAATTTCTTGTATATGTGCCACTGACATAGTCTATATCGTGTATTTGACAAAATATCTGCAATTGCTCTGGCCATAGCCTGGTTCTAATCTGTGTAGATTGTTATTGGATGATTATCACCCATGATACAGATGAAAGTTTTAAAAAGCCATTTAAAAGAGTCCACCGTCTCCTCTGACAAAAAACCGACTCCAAAGAGAA
>JXCR01143677.1:6064-27113 GCA_002079205.1 Phalaenopsis hybrid cultivar | reverse complement strand
ATTCTTGTATGTGTTCATTTATATTTTGTATGTCGGGTTGTTTAGTTGCAAGTATTTAAGAATTCATGTGTATTCTAAATGCAGTGAAAAGTAAGCTTAGCGCATTTGAAATACTTGGTGTTTAGTTTGCTCTAAAATAATTCTGGAATGTTACTTCTTAGTGTTCTTGGATTGTTGCAAAGTAAATCAAAATTCTTTTTCTATTAGGCCATGAAGTTGGGTGAGGGTTTATCGATGATAGCATGATATTATGTGTGACTGCGGAGGTGGAGGTGGGTTGTGGGTAGACATGGATGTCATTGTCATGACTCAGCCCGAACCCAAAACTTGGAATTAATCAAGACGGAAATAGTTTGTTGGACAATGGAATTAAGTATTCTATTATTCCATTTCTATCACTAACAATTTAATATTTAAATATTCATGAAAGAGCCACTAAAAAAATAATATAAAAATTAATTCCATTGTCCGACAATCTATCCGNAGCGTGATATTATGTGTGACTGCGGAGGTGGAGGTGGGTTGTGGGTAGACATGGATGTCATTGTCATGACTCGGCCCGAACCCAAAGCTTGGAATTAATCAAGTGGAAATAGTTTGTCGGACAATGGAATTAAGTATTCTATTATTCTATTTCTATCACTAACAATTTAATATTTAAATATTCATGAAAGAGCCACTAAAAAAAAATAATAGAAAAATTAATTCCATTGTCCAACAATCTATTTCCGTGACAATATTTAAATATTAAATTGTTGGTGATATAAAGTTTAGAATTAAGTTTTCTATTTAATATTTAGACAATAATCTAATATATGTTTATAAAAATCTTAGAATAATCTAATATATGTTTCCATGACATTAACTTAATAAAAATAACTTAAAATTCTATATGCTTTAACTTTAACTGAGTTGTTCAAGGTTTAATCTTTAACTTTTTTTTATATCATACTATTAACATTCACATATGCCTTAGGAGTACTGTCAAAATATAACATAACATACTTTTTGCCAATATTATCTCTTCGACGTAGTGGTTCGTGATCTAATTTAAACGATTGTCTAAGGTGGAAATGTGCTTACTTGTCCCTAGTCGATATTCTTTCATCGGCACAACAATTAGCAATCTAAACATCAAAATTATTTAGAGTGGTAGGATAACATCTACGTGCGCGAGTACACTGACGTCTTCTTCTTGTACCATGAGGGGGAACTCTTACCAGACACATACAAATATCTATATATATATACATTATTTCATTCTTCATAACATACATTCGTCTCTTATGAGACACATTGATTTATTTATGAATAATTGCACTCTTGCTAAAATTATAGGTCATGAGATAAATTGATTTATGCACATATACTGGAATTTACATGTCTTATAGTAAGGTGACATCTTAAAAAAAAAAAAACTATAATGGAATGACCTCTTCTTAAAAAAATATAAGGCATCTATTTATATGACTGTTTTAACATGCATATTTCATAAATATCAATATGAAGAATCAAATATAATTTAATTATATAGACATAAGACATAATAGTGACAAATTGTAAGCAATGATATATTTAAAAGCAAGAAATATTACTGTAACTTAATCACAATTACTTGTCTCGATTGCCACGTTAGATTCTCAATCTTCATTAATTAGCTTAGCGTCGTGATAACCTTTATATTGATATTTATTACGTATAGAACATAATACCAAATTTTTAATATTCAAGCATGTTTTTGTTAATCGAATTATTCTTCAATTATCATTATTGTTATCATTATTATATGTATTTGTATTCATTACTCTCTTTAATAATTAAGTTAATAAAGTTTTATTTCCAATTTATCTATAAGTAACTAAACATGGAATCATTATTTAATACTTGTGATTAAGATAATTTATATAACTAAAAGCATAATCATATAACCTTACCCTTCTCTTCCGTTGGTTGACCTTCCTGCACGCACTCATGACTCTTTTTTCTCTTCTCCTGTGTCGAGCTACTCTCCTCCCAAACAAAGTTCGTAAGCGTCGTCCTTCTTTCCACTCCTCAAAGCTGTTTATCCTGCTCGATACTCCTCTTCTTTCACACCGAACGCATTCTATTCTCAAAGCTTCTTCCCCGTAGTGAAGTCGATGTCTCATGCCACTGCTAGGGTTCGTCCTTACTTCCTCGATGTTGATCCCCTTCTCTTTTGCACAACATCAATACTTTAGGTTATAAGAGGCACTCGACTCCTTCCTCGGAGCAATGACTCTTGCTGCTCCCAACACTCTTTCTATCTTCCTCCATCGCATACAACAACACTGCTCGTGGCTTGGGCTGTGCATATAAGATTTGAAATTTCCCCCTTCCTTCTTCTGCTTTCTCTTACACTCTCTCTCACTCCACTTCCTCTCTCTCTCATGTTTGTTCTCTGTTTCCATCGTTTTAAACGGGTCATGCGACTCCTAAAGATGAACTCGAGGAGTCGCTTATCCCTTAACTCTTAACTTCCTATTCAATTTATGTTAATATGCATATTATTAATATTATTATTATTTAAAATTTCAATTATTATAATTCTCCTTATAAAAATTCGTTCTGGAACCTCATGAACTTCTCATAAGACATTACAACTTATGTAATTAAAACATAACTATCCAAATTAATCATAAAAGTTTAAATCTTATTAACTGAAATCAAGAATAAATACAATAATTCAAACATTTGATATTAACAAATCCAATCAACAATCCTCAAGTAATTGAAACATAATAACTAACATAACAACAATTTAGACAAATCATTCATCAAATTTTATGCGTCAATATCAATGACAATAGTTTCTTCAGGTTCTGGATGAGGCAGGGAATAGACTCTTAGTCGAGTGTTCTGCTTTAGTTGCTCCTTACAAGTAACAATATCAACTTCTGTCAACCTTTGCTGACCACTTCTAAAAGTAAATTCCTCTGAGCTGAATCTCTTCTTGAGTTAGCATTTGATGTGGATTTCAGAGAAAAATTATGGAAATTTTTTATCTAATGTTCAGGTTGTCTGCATGAATAACACACTTTCAAACCAAATAACTGTCACTTTGATACTGCTTCCCATATTTAATGCAAGGCTTTATATTGCAGCTGTCAGTTTGGCTAATAACTCCACTAGTTTAGGGTTTTATTTCCTCCCCATTGTATTCTCTTGAATGAACTATTGGTGCTACTTCTTCCAAACTCTTTCTCTTGTGTACGTCCTTACGGTTTTGAGTTTGCTGAACATTAATTTCTACTCGTCTAGCCCTCTCCACTAGCACTGAATAGTCTTCAATCTCAAGTGATACTAGTTTCTGCCTGATTGAATCATTCATTATAGAAAAAAAATATGTGACATTTATCCTCTACAGTAGGAATGGGTTGTGATGCATATCTCGACAACATAATAAACTCTGCTTCGTACTTCATAATCAATTAATCTCTTTGCACTTATCTAATGAATTTATCTTGCATCTGGCTTCTGGTTGATAATGGTACAAATCAATCTCCGAATGTTCTCATGAACTTGTCCTATTGTACCAAAGGGCTAGGTCGACCAGCAAATTTCTCCTGTAACTAACCTTCCCGCCATCTTTCAGCTTCCCTCTTAAAAGCAAATGTGGCAAGGGTAACTCTCCTTTCTGGTGGACATGCCATACCATCCATGATTTTCTCCACCCTCAAAAGTTAGTTCCTAGCTTTCACTGGTTCTGATCCAGAAAATAAAGGAAGTCTCATTTCCTAAAAAAACTTCAGGTAGTTATCATTAGTTCTCCTCCATTGATGCTATGATACCAGAGGTAATCTGAAAACAAAAAAAATACAATTATTATTGTTGAAACTTAGAATGAAACAAAACAAGAGTTTATAAACTGGAAATAAAATGACACGGATGTAAATGTGGCTCTAGGGCGAGGGTAAAGGCAAAGGTGATGAGCTCCAGGTGGACAACAGGTGTGAGGGATAGTTTGAGAGGTTATGTCAGCAATTGGATGATAAGGTGGCTTTGGCAGCAGGGAAGGTGCAGCGGGGCTTGGCGGCAGCAGGGTAGGTGCTGGATGATCTTGGCGACAACTAGTCAGGCGTAGGCTAGGCTTGGCAACAGCAGGGGATGTGTTGGATGGTTGGGCGGCCACATGGGAGGAATTAGGACGACGGGGTGGCAGCAGGGGATGTGTTGGACGGTTGGGTGGCCACAAAAAAGGAAGCAGGAAGGCAGGGCGACGATAAGGGAAGAAGCAGGGCGGCTGAGCGATCGCAGGTGAAGGCATTGGAAATCGATCGTCAGCAGGGAAGAAGGAATATGACATGAGATTGACGAGATAACCACCACTTCGGAGAAGGATACAGTCAGAGCATCACCTGTTCTTGACTACAACCCTAACAAGGTAAGAGAGACATGACAGCAGGAACTCTGAAATCAGAAAGAACAAAACTAAACTCTAAAGCACTCAAACAACTATAAATAGATTAAACAAGAATAGAAGAAGGGGGAAAGGGGGGCGATAATTCCCGCCCCTTGAAAACAATTGACTGTTCTACCAGGAGGCTTGACCCGAACCCTCCGCTTGTCGGTTCAACGGGTCAAACTTCACGTCATGCTAGCTTAAGATTGAAAATTCTTAATCATCTGAGTCATAACGTTCATCATATCAGAAAATGTATTAACACTGACTATGACATTATGGGGTATATGAAATTCAACATTATCATTCGTGACCTTTCCTTCCTAATCATCTATAATTATGAAATAAGAACAAAATAATTTAATTTGAATCACTTAAAATATTTTTTATAACTTAATTCAATCATTTTATTGGCTCTTTCATTAAAATTTATGTTGGTTATGCCACTTTTATCACGATCCGACCCGGAGCTTGAAATTAACTAATGCGGGAACGGATGGTCGGATGTTGGAATTAAGTTTTCTATTATTTTATTTCTATCTCTAGTTGTTTAATATTTAAATATCCATAAAAGAGCTACTAAAGAAAGTAATTTAATTAACAAATAAAATTTTTTACCTTTTTAGTTGTTGTTCTTGCCTCGTGTACACATTAGCTTCTTATTTATTCATTTATTTAAAAGCTTAAAACCTGAAAAAAGTATTAAATCAACATAATGAATAATTTAAAGTTAATTCAAGAGCAATCACGCTTATAAACTATAATAATCTAAGGAAGAGAAAACAATATACATTTTGATCTTTTATATTTATATAAAAATGTTGTTATGATCTAATATATATGCTCATGACATTAACTTAATAGAAATAACTTAAAATTTTATATCCATTAACTTTAACTGTTCTATTCCAACTTTAATATTTAACTTTACTTTTACATCATATTATTAATATTTACATGTCTTAGGAGCACTTTCAAAAAATAACCTAACACACCCCTGATCAATATTATCTTGTCAGCATAGCATTTTGTGATCTAATTTAGACGTTTGTCTGAGATAAAAAAGTGCCTACTTACCCCTAGTCGATATTCTCTCGTGAACACAGTGGTTAGCAATCTAAACATAAAAAAAACCGTTCGTTCTGCTTGATACTTCTCTTCCTTTGCATTGAATGTTGTCTGCACTCAAGGCTTTTTCCCCACATTGAATTCGATGTCTCACGCCGTGGCTAGCGTTCGTCCTTACTTCCTCGATGTTGATCGCCTTCTTATTCGCACAACATCAAAGCTTTGAGGTATGAGAAGCCCTCGACTCTTCTTCCTCCTCCTACTTAAAGCAACGATTCTTATCGCTTGCAAACCTCCCTCTGTGTTCCTCTTCCCCTCGCATACAACAACACCGCTCCCTGCCAGGGCTACACATGCAAGGTTCGAAACTTCCTCCTCCTTTCTTCCTCTTCTTTCTCCTANGGAGAATTGTGTGGCTCGTCTTGATCGGTTTCTAGTTGAGATTCCTATGTTAATGCTCCGCCGTACTTATTTCTGTTGATAGCTTGCCGATCGTGCATTCTTAGACTGGGGCGTGGCCTTATACTGAAATAAATTCAGATTATTTCGGTGAGATCGTGCTCTTTAGTATAGGCGTACGATTGTTGCGATAGGCTTGGTCGATTCACTATTTTTATCACAGGATGAAGCTTGAGACAAAATTTGATTTCTATTGCTGTTCTGGTAATGTTTTTGGTTATAGAGATCTAGTGACCACTCGACTATGCTCTAATTGCAGAATTATGTTGTCCCTTATGAAGCACTTTGCATGTTTTTCTTTACTCTAGTCATTCAATTTTTGAGGGTTCGGCTAGGCTACGTGATTCTTTAGTCTGAGTAATTAGATACTTAATTTGGTCCTAGTTTTTGTTAACAAGGCAACATTGGAGGTCCGATGTATGCACAAGTTTTAGAGTGTCTCCGAATATAACAATGTTTGCTTTGAATCATTTTTTTATAAGTTGGTTTTTGTGAGGGATATTTTACGTTCCTGAAATTTGTTTTGGTGGTGTAGCAGTTTGCCGTACTATGTTTGCTCAGGATAGTTTGCTGTCACATGGATGTAGCAGTATTGGCTATTATTCAGATCATATGTTTTTGAATCAATTACTCTTACAGGTAATTAACGTAGGTTATTCACTTTTTTATTTTGTAAGCAGGCATTGATAAATCATGTAAGTATGGATCACATTTTAAATGTTATTTATTAATGTATTACCCAATACTAGCTTGTTTGCTTATACCCACTTATTTCTTTAATATAGCACTATGATTAACAAATGCTAAAGATCCTGCATGAACTTTAACAGGAGACACTACCAACACAAACTTCTCGCTTCATCTTTTTTCATAGCTTGCTCAAGTTGCCTATATGCATGAGGTCAATGGAGTTAACCTCCTTATACAAATTTGGCCTAGTCTCAATAACTTCCTGTTTGTGAGACGAGGGATCAATTCCAAATGTCCATGATATAAACCAAAATAATGTTTGTTTTAAGCTTATGTTAACTTTTGCTGATAGCGTGGTGTTAAGTTGTGGAACCTAGTTTATCCCTATGTGGGTGTGTGGGTGGGTGTGTGTGTGTGTGTGTGTGGAGGGGGGGATGTGTGTGTGTGGAGGGGGGGATATCCAATATTTGTAAATTGTTTCATTAAGGGGGTTTTGGGATGCC
This sequence comes from Phalaenopsis hybrid cultivar, assembly GCA_002079205.1. Classification (NCBI taxonomy): domain Eukaryota; kingdom Viridiplantae; phylum Streptophyta; class Magnoliopsida; order Asparagales; family Orchidaceae; genus Phalaenopsis; species Phalaenopsis hybrid cultivar. The sequence goes on along the minus strand of JXCR01143677.1, from coordinate 19,973 downwards.
CTTTCTAGATATATTCTTGATAAATTAGGGCTATATCAATTGTTATCATAATAAGATTTGTAGTTACCTCAATAAGTAGTATCAATTGTGTGAACCTATATAAAATTGTTTGTATTTTTTGTTGGTTAATTTTCTTTCTTTTCTATATGCCCTCAGTGTTTTCATTTAGGTCCCGCCTTATCCCAAACAAGCTTTAAATTTTAATGATAGAGAAGTTTTTCTGTTGCAAATATGATTATTAATATTTTGATGTTTTATGGGTACATTATTTTTTCTTTGGTATTCTTGTATGTGTTCATTTATATTTTGTATGTCGGGTTGTTTAGTTGCAAGTATTTAAGAATTCATGTGTATTCTAAATGCAGTGAAAAGTAAGCTCAATGCATTTGAAATACTTGGTGTTTAGTTTGCTCTAAAATAATTCTGGAATGTTACTTCTTAGTGTTCTTGGATTGTTGCAAAGTAAATCAAAATTCTTTTTCTATTAGGCCATGAAGTTGGGTGAGGGTTTATCGATGATAGCGTGATATTATGTGTGACTGCGGAGGTGGAGGTGGGTTGTGGGTAGACATGGATGTCATTGTCATGACTCGGCCCGAACCCAAAGCTTGGAATTAATCAAGTGGAAATAGTTTGTCGGACAATGGAATTAAGTATTCTATTATTCTATTTCTATCACTAACAATTTAATATTTAAATATTCATGAAAGAGCCACTAAAAAAAAATAATAGAAAAATTAATTCCATTGTCCAACAATCTATTTCCGTGACAATATTTAAATATTAAATTGTTGGTGATATAAAGTTTAGAATTAAGTTTTCTATTTAATATTTAGGCAATAATCTAATATATGTTTATAAAAATCTTAGAATAATCTAATATATGTTTCCATGACATTAACTTAATAAAAATAATTTAAAATTCTATATGCTTTAACTTTAATTGTGTTGTTCAAGGTTTAATCTTTACCTTTTATTTTATATCATACTATTAACATTCACATATGTCTTAGGAGCACCGTCAAAATATAACATAACACACTTTTTTTCAATATTATCTCTTCGACGCAGTGGTTTGTGTTCTAATTTAAACGATTGTTTAAGGTGGAAATGTGCTTACTTGTCCCTAATCGATATTCTTTCATCGGCACAACAATTAACAATCTAAACATCACAATTATTTAGAGTGGTAGGATAACATCTACGTGCGCGAGTACACTGACGTCTTCTTCCTGTACCATGAGGGGGAACTCTTACCAGACACATACAAATATCTATATATATGTTATTTCATTCTTCATAGCATACATTCGTCTCTTATGAGACACATTTATTTATTTATGAATAATTGCACTCTTGCTAAAATTATAGGTCATGAGATAAATTGATTTATGCACATATACTAGAATTTACATGTCTTATAGTAAGGTGACATCTTAAAAAAAAAACTATAATGAAATGACCTCTTCTTAAAAAAATACAAGGCATCTATTTATATGACTGTTTTAACATGCATATTTCATAAATATCAATATGAAGAATCAAATATAATTTAATTATATAGACATAAGACATAATAGTGACAAATTGTAAGCAATGATATATTTAAAAGCAAGAAATATTACTGTAATTTAAGCACAATTACTTGTCTCGATTGGCACGTTAGATTCTCAATCTTCATTAATCAACGTAGCATCGTGATAACCTTTATATTGATATTTATTACGTATAGAACATAATATCAAATTTTTAATATTCAAGCATGTTTTTTTTAATCGAATTATTATTCAATTATCACTATTGTTATCATTATTATAGTTATTTGTATTCATTACTCTCTTTAATAATTAAGTAAATAAAGTTTTTTTTCCAATTTATCTATAAGTAACTAAACATAGAATCATTATTTAACACTTCTGATTAATATAATTTATATAACTAAAAGCATAATCATATAACCTTAGCCTTCTCTTCCGTTGGTTGACCTTCCTGCACGCACTCATGACTCTTTTTTCTCTTCTCCTTTGTCGAGCTCCTCTCCTCCCAAATGAAGTTCACAAGCGTCGTCCTTCTTTCCACTCCTCAAAGCTGTTTATCCTGCTCGATACTCCTCTTCTTTCACACCGAACGCATTCTATACTCAAAGCATCTTCCCCACAGTGAAGTCGATGTCTCATGCCGCTGCTAGGGTTCGTCCTTACTTCTTCGATGTTGATCCCCTTCTCTTTTGCACAACATCAATACTTCAGGTTATAAGAAGCACTCGACTCCTTCCTCGAAGCAATGACTCTTACTACTCCCAACACTCCCTCTATCTTCCTCCATCGCATACAACAACACTGCTCGTGGCTTGGGCTGTGCATATAAGGTTTGAAACTTCCCCCTTCCTTTTTCTGCTTTCTCTTACACTCTCTCTCACTCCACTTCCTCTCTCTCTCATGTTCGTTCTCTGTTTTCCATCGTTTCGAACGGGTCATGCGACTCTTAAAGATGAACTCGAGGAGTCGCTTATCCCTCAACTCTTAACTGCCTATTCAATTTATATTAATATGCATATTATTAATATTATTATTATTTAAATTTTCAATTATTATAATATTCCCTCCTTAAAAAGTTTCGTCCTGGAACCTCATGAACTTCTCATAAGACATTACAACTTATGTAATTAAAACATAACTATCCAAATTAATCATAAAAGTTTAAATCTTATTAACTGAAATCAAGAATAAATACAATCATTCAAACATTTGAGATTAACAAATCCAATCAACAATCCTCAAGTAATTGAAACATAATAACTAACATCACAACAATTTAGAAAAATCATCCATCAAAGTTTATGCGTCAATATCAGTGACAATAGTTTCTTCAGGTTCCGGATGAGGCAGGGAATAGACTCTTGGTCGAGTGTTCTGCTTTAGTTGCTCCTTACAAGTATCAATATCAGCTTCTGTCATCCGTTGCTGGTCATTTCTAAAAGTAAATTCCTCTTCAAAATTCCTCTGAGCTGAATACCTTCTTGAGTTAGCATTTGATTTGAATTTTAGAGAAAAATTAGGGAAATTTTTTATCTAATGTCCAGGTTGTCTGCATAAATAACACACTTTCAAACCAAATAACTATCACTTTGATATTGCTTCCCATATTTAATACGAGGCTTTATATTGCAGCTGTCAGTTTGGCTAATAACTCCACCAGTTTAGGGTTTTATTTCCTCCCTATTGTATTCTCTTGAATGAACTGTTGGTGTTACTTCTTCCAAGCTCTTTCTCTTGTGTACGTCCTTACGCTTTTGAGTTTGCTGAACATTAATTTCTACTCGTCTAGCCCTCTCCACTAGCACTGAATAGTCTTCAATCTCAAGTGATATTAGTTTCTGCCTGATTGAATCATTCATTACAGAAAAAGAAAATGTGTGACATTTATCGTCTGTAGTAGGAATGGGTTGTGATGCATATCTCGACAACATAGTAAACTCCGCTTCGTACTGCATAATCAATTAATCGTTTTGCACTAATCTAATGAATTTATCTTGCATCTGGCTTCTGGTTGATAATGGTATAAATCAATCTCCGAATGTTCTCATAAACTCGTCCTACTGTACCAAAGGGCTAGGTCGACCAACAAATTTCTCCTGTAACTAACCTTCCTGCCATCTTTTAGCTTCCCTCTTAAAAGCAAATGTGGCAAGGGTAACTCTCCTTCTGGTGGACATGCCATACCATCCATAATTTTCTCCACCCTCAAAAGTTAGTTCCTAGCTTCCATTGGTTTTGATTCAGAAAATAAAGGAAGTCTCATTTCCCAAAAAAACTTCAGGTAGTTATTATTAGTGCTCCTCCACTAATGCTATGATACCAGAGGTAATCTGAAAAAAAAAAAAAAATACAATTATTATTTCTGAAACTTAGAATGAAACACAACAAGAGTTTATAAACTGGAAATAAAATTACACGGATGTAAATGTGGCTTTAGGGCGAGGGTAAAGGCAAAGGTGATGAGCTCCAGGTGGACAACAGGTGTGAGGGATAGTTTGAGAGGTTATGTCAGCAAGTGGATGATAAGGTGGCTTTGGCAGCAGGGCTTGGCGGTAGCAGGGTAGGTGTTGGATGATCTTGGCGACAACTAATTAGGCGTAGGCTAGGCTTGGCAGCGACAGGGGATGTGTTGGATGGTAGGGCAGCCACAAGGGAGGAATTAGGACGACAGGGCGACAGCAGGGGATGTGTTGGATGGTTGGGTGGCCACAAAAAAGGAAGCAGGAAGGCAGGGCGACGATAAGGGAAGAAGCAGGGCGGTCGGGCGATCGCAGGTGAAGGCATTGGAAACCGATCATCAGCAGGGAAGAAGGAATATGACATGAGATTGACGAGATAACCACCACCTCAGAGAAGGATACAATCAGAGCATCACTTGTCCTTGACTACAACCCTAACAAGGTAAGAGACACATGACAGCAGGAACTCTGAAATCAGAAAGAACAAACCTAAACTCTAAAGCACTCAAACAACTATAAATATATTAAACAAGAATAGAAGAAGGGGGGAAAGGGGGCGATAGTTCCCGCCCCTTGAAAACAATTCACTGTTCTACCAGGAGGCTTGACCCGAACCCTCTGTTGTTCGGTTCAACTGGTCAAACCTCACGTCATGCTAGCTTAAGATTGAAAATTCTTAATCATTTGTCATAACATTCATCATATCAGAAAATGTATTAACACTGACTATGACATTATGGGGTATATTAAGTTCAACATTGTCATTCTTGATGTTTCCCTCCTAATCATCCATAATTCTGAAATAATAACAAAATAATTTAATTTGACTCACTTAAAATATTTTTTATAACTTAATTCAATCATTTTATTGGCTCTTTCATTAAAATTTATGTTGGTTAATCTAAACATTGCTTTAATGCCACTTTTATCATGATTTGACCCGGAGCTTGAAATTAATTAATGCGGGAACAATGGTCGGATGTTGGAATTAAGTTTTCTATTATTTTATTTCTATCTCTAGTTTTTTAATATTTAAATATCCATAAAAGAGCTACTAAAGAAAGTAATTTAATTAACAAATAAAAATTTTTACCTTTTCGGTTGTTGTTCTTGCCTCGTGTATACATTAGCTTCTCTTTTATTCATTTATTTAAAAGCTTAAAACCTGAAAAAAATATTAAAACAACATAATGAATAATTTAAAGATAATTCAAGAGCAATCACACTTATAAACTATAATAATCTAAGGAAGAGAAAACAATATACATTTTGATCTTTTATATTTATATAAAAATCTGGTTATGATCCAATATATATGTTCATGACATTAACTTAATAGAAATAACTTAAAATTTTATATCCATTAACTTTAACTGCTGTATCCAAACTTCAATATTTAACTTTACTTTTACATCATATTATTAGCATTTACATGTGTCTTAGGAGCACTTTCAAAAAATAATCTAACACACCCCTGATCGATATTATCTTGTCAGCATAGCATTTTGTGATCTAATTTAGACGTTTGTCTGAGATAAAAAAGTGCTTACTTACCCTTAGCCGATATTCTCTCGTGAACACAGTGGTTAGCAATCTAAACATAAAAAAAAACCGTTCGTCCTGCTTGATACTTCTCTTCCTTTGCACTGAACGTTGTCTGCACTCGAGGCTTTTTCCCCACAGTGAATTTGATGTCTCACGCCGTGTCTAGCGTTCGTCCTTACTTCCTCGATGTTGATCACCTTCTTCTTCGCACAACATCAAAGCTTCGTGGTATGAGAAGCCTTCGACTCTTCTTCCTCCTCCTACTTAAAGCAACAATTCTTATCGCTTGCAAGCCTCCCTCTGTGTTCCTCCTCCCCTCGCATACAACAACACCACTCCCTGCTAGGGCTATGCATGCAAGGTTCGAAACATCCTTCTCCTTTCTTCCTCTTCTTTCTCCTACGCTTTCCCTCTCACTCCATTTTCTCTCTCGCATGCTCGTCCTTTGTTTCATTCTGTTTGAATGGGGCATGCGACTCCCAAAGATGAACTCGAGAAGACGCTTATCTTATAACTGCCTATTTTATTTAGATTAATATCATATTATTAATATTATTTTTATTATTTAAAATTTCAGTTATTACGGTCATGGTCAAAGATGGAGACGGGTCACTACGGTATTGTAGTAGAGACTGCATGTGTTGTTGTGGGATTGGAGTTGTGAGTTTGCTGACAGTTGCAGCTTCATGGATTTGTTGAGCTTTTTGTTTGTAGTGGAGCGTGCTTATGGTTGCGAATTTGAGCAGAGAGAGAAGAGAAAATTAGCACTTCACACCGTGTATTTCAAATTTGCCTGCTTTGGGTAAATTCAAAATACAATAAAAATGATATATGGGGAGACTTTCAAACTCCTCAAATGAATGATTTGAATTTTCTTATTTTCCAGCCAAGTACTCAAGTCATGAAAGCCTTGCTATTAAAATGTAACACACCCCTATTCAAATTTTCTCAACTCCGTAGCAGCTTTTGATTTAAGGTTCTTTAGACCAACATTATTATTTATTAGAGTTTTGGAAAAGAAGAGTTTTGGTATCTACCCTTTGCTTTTCTTCAAATTATGACAGTTTACAAATATTTTAACAAATTAGAGTTTTGGGGAATTTTGTTTAGAAAGAATATTTTATTGTATCTCCTTATATATTTTGGTTCAGCTTATGACTTGATTATACAGAACTTGCTTATGATAATATCACATGATAATATGTTCATATTATCATTAAATGAACTTGCTAGGATTATACAGAACTTGCTAATGATAATATGACATGATAATATGTTCATATTATCATTAAATGAACTTGCTAGGATATTGAGTTTGAACTCGTTTGTTCTGTTGGTCATTATTAATTACCGCCTTTCACTTATATGTTACTTTTTCCTAATTAATTTCTTACTTCAAACTTGATTTTCTTATTTTTGAGAATTTATTATTGATTGTTTTGTAGAATACAAGGTTCACTCTTACAATAGAAATGGGCTTTGTGCTGTTGCATTTATGGATGATCACTACCCTGTACGAAGTGCATTTTCTCTCCTTAACACTGTAAGTTCATTTTAATTATGAAGTGGCAGCAGCACCTATGTTTATTGTTCTGACGATCCGTGTTCAGTATAGTTTTCTGAATTTGCTTGGGAAATATTGATGCTTGTTTTTATGTAGTTGTTGATTCACTTCAATGCATTTCAAGTAATATTGTTGCTTGTTTCCAACATGGTTGTTGGATTCTTTCAATGAATTTTGTCAGCTAGTTCAACAAGATTATTTTTTTCTATTCCATACATTGAAGTAGTTGTGGCTGAATAATAGTTTCATCCAATATTTTACTGGGAGACTTCCATTTTATTATAGATTGCAATTCTTGATATTATATTTCTATATATAGCTAAAGATTTGTGGTGGTTTTCATAATTAATGTATTTTAATTGAGAGAACTCCGTTTAGGCCACATAAATGTATTCATACTTGTTCTGTTTTTTTTTAAAAAAAATTTGGGGAGTGGTTTAAGGATTTCCGACCCAAGCCCACGAGGTGGGCGTAAATTTTGTGGGGCTCACGCGAGGGAAGAAGTACGCCTCACAGGGCGTACGTCCCGCCTCCTAATCGAGTAAAGAGGGTGAAAATCCCTAATTTTAAATACCTGTGATTCGAACCACACACAGTTATCCCTGCAGGCTCTCTACTTCCTCCATCGCACACACAGTTCGAACTTGACAGGTTTTCTCCTTCGACTTCTCCTTCTTCTTCTTCCTTCGACATCCCCTTCTTCTTCTTCTTCTTTTTCTTCCTTTGACATCTCTTTCTTCTTCTTCTTCTTCCTCTTACTTCCTCCTCCACACGGTTTATTCCTGCACTCACATCATTTGTGTCATCTTCGTCTCGCACGCAAGCTCTCGCATGCCATCTTCATCCCGTCTGCGACTAGTGAGGCTTGCGATTTAAGTAGTGTAGAAACAATGAAATTATACGAGTTTTATTCTTTAATTTATTGTTGCACTGTAAAGAAAATATTTTGGTTCCTGTTTTTGTTGTAGCCTCACAAATTTGATTGTAGACCAGACTTTTTATGCTTTTATCAATTGTAGCTACAATGAGCTTACTGTTTTTTTCCTTTCATGTTGAAGGTTTACTAGAAATCACTGTAGCTAAAATAAATCACAATTTTTTTTATGTTTACAGTAAACTACAATTTTTTTTTTTTGTTGTCAATTTGCTAGAGCCTAGAGGTAGATTTCAGCCAATTGTTTTTTTAAATGTATTAGGCTAGTTATTAACCTGTTATGAAAGACCAGGATTGTGTGGTCGGTAGTAGTCGCACTAGCAAGAAAAGCTTTGCATGAAAATATACAACAAACATACCCAATGAAAAATATTTTAGATGTCAGTTTTGCAATCAAGTATGCTGTTGAACAATAAACAGGATGAAACAACATCTTGCGAGCACACACAAGGACATTGAGCCATATACTAAAGCCTTTGTTGAAGTTCAAGTGAGATGCAAGAAAGCATTAGAAGAAGATGAAAAAGTCAAAGCACAATGTGACATTGTCTTAAATGATATTAGAAGTAGTGCAATAAATATTGTTGAAGGTCAAAATGCTACAAATGCATCATTAGTTGACTCCCGCCAGAGGCCACCTAGAGTTAGATGTCCAATGGATTCTTTCACAATAACACAAGTAAGGAATTCTACTCTAAATTCTAAGTGGAAAAAAATGAAAGAAAAGAAGCATGTAGGGCAATTGATAGATTCTGCTACTCAGCCGTACTGACGTTTAATATTTTCAATGACTCATATTACATGTTTATGTCTGAAGTAGTTGCTAATTTTAGACTCGAGTTTACTCTGCTACAATACATGAATTGAGAACTTGGATACTCAAAGATGAGGTTGTTACAATCATCAAGATGTTAGCGGAGCATAAAAAAACATGGAGTAGATATGGGTGCTCGGTTATATCAGACAGTTGGACAAATGGAAAAAGTAGAACTTTGATTAATTTTCTTGTGAACAGTCTAGCTGGGACTTTTTTCTTAAATTTGTGGATGCTTCTAATGCTATAAAAAGTGGTGATTTACTATTCACTTATTTGGATGACATGATTGAGAAAGTTGGAAGTGTAAATTATAATAGATAATGGGTAAAAAAATAATAGAGAAAATATAACATATTTATTGGACACCATGTGCCGCACATTGTATTGACCTAATGTTAGACGACATTGAAAAGTTGAAGATTCAAGAGAACACACTTGTAAAAGTAAAATAAGTTGTAAAATTTATTTATGGGCACACGAGTTCTAGGTTTGTTGATATTTATAAAGGAGAGGGAACTTGTTCATCCAGCTATCACATCATTTCTTATGGCATATTTGACCCTTCAAAGCATTTACAAGCAGAAGCTACCACATTAGGCAATGTTCTCCTGAGAATCACGGTGTTTTAGTCAATGGGAAAAGTAGATGACATGTATAAAAGTTCAAGCTGTTATTTTCTTTGATCCACATTTTTGTGGTCATCTTGCTTATTGTATCAAAAGTGTTGTGTCACTTGTAAATGTTCAAAAAGAGGTTGACTCAGAAAAAAGGTCAGTCATGGGTTATATTTATGAGTTAATAGATTTAGCAAAAGAAAAAAAATATTTTTAATTGTGGGCATAATGAAAAGAAGTTTGGACCTATTTGGAGGAAAATTGATGCAAGATGAAAAATCTAACTTCATAGACCACTAGATGCAGTTCTTTATTATTTAAATCCACAATTTCACTTTGAGGATAATTTTTCTAATAATAATGAGGTAAAAGAAGGGTTAATTGCTTGTATAAAAAGAATTTTGGACTATGAAGATCGTTTTAGAGATGATATTTAACTAGACTTATATGATAACTCACGAGGAGACTTTGAGAGTTAAGTTGCTATGGATTCAGGAAAGTTGAGATCTCGTGCTGATTGGTGGATGAGATTTGGTGGGAAAGCACTTGAGTTAACGAATTTTCTAATTCAAGTTCTTAGCCTAACATGTAGTTCATCATGTTGTGAAAGAAATTAGAGCGCTTTTGAATTAGCAATAATTTTTTTATTTCTTAAAATTTAAAATTATTACTATTTGTTTTCATAATCACATTTTAAAAATAATATTTTTTATCTTAGATTCATACTAAGAAGAGGAACAGGTTGGAGCACAAGAGGTTGAATACTCTGATATTTGTAAGATACAATACTTGATTGAGAGAGAGAAGTATAAGAAGAAAACAAGACTTCAATCAAATATTGATAAATGATATAAATTATGCTGAAGAGTAAACTATTGAGAAAAAAAATTCAATGCTTTCACAGAAACCTTCTTGGATAAATGAAGAACAGGTCTTTGATGCTGATGTAATCAGAAATATGCTCAGGACAAATGCAAATAAAGACTCACAAATTATTACACAAGGAAGAAATGACATTTTTATAACATTCTCACAGGAAAATGAAGATGAAGGAAAGAACAAGTTTTATATATACATTTAATTGATTTCTACACAAATATGCATTCTTATTTTTTTATAGAGAAAAGATCCTAAATATTTACGAATGCTATTTCGCTTGTGTTTTTAATTTAGGTGACAATGATAAGGAGAAATAAATTATGATTGTGCCTGAGATTGTGCATGATGATGACTTCAATGAAGTGGACAATGAATGTAGTGAATATGAATGACCTAGTTGCGATTTGGACACAACTATTGGTGAAGAAAAAAAAATTGATGATGAATTTGAAGAATGAATAAACTTTAAGGATTGAGATCAAATGATCATAAATTTATTTTTTTGGTCAAACATGTTTACTTACTTGTATATGTTTCCACTTTTTTTTTGTGGATTTTTGCTAGTATCTTGAAGACTCGAATCCTGGAAGACTTGTTCTATTTGTGTTTAATTTTTTTATTATGCACATATAGTTTATTTTTTTCCTTAATATTTATATTCTTTTTTTTTTTTCTAATATTGGGGGCTTATGCCCGATGCCTTGTTGCTTATGCCTCGCCCTATAACAGCTAAGAGGCCCCACCCAACGCCCACGCCTTTTAATACATTGCTATTGTTGGCTAGCAATAGAAGACCATTGACTCACAACTAGAAACTGATTCGTTCTAACTAGCTAGTCCCTTTAACTAGCATTGTTAAATATTTATTTAACAAGTGTTGTGGGTTTTTAATCTGGGGATCAAATCTGGAGGATGATTAATAAAATTGTCTTTGATCACCATTGGAGATTTAGACTGTGAAAAGATTAAAATGATTAGGATCTTTAAAATTTGGACCTATGATGCTAGAAAGACTGCCAATGGTATTAATTCATAGATCACACCGTTGGGATTGATTATCAAGTCAATAACAATTCTTTTGTGAAGTTGATTTAAGATCAGGAGGCTGCAAAATTTTGACCTATTTGTATATGCTTCAACCATTGGTCCCTCTCAAGTGTGCATAATAGTATGCATTTGCGTCAATGGAAATTTTAGGCTTTTTAGCCACTCTTTATACTTGTGAGTTAGCTATGAGTCTCTGTGATCACGAAAGGTTATGCATCCAAACAGTCGTCTTGGAATGACAGTTGACCCTATATTGGGTTCATAACTTGATCATTTTTAGGTTGATCAACCTGAATCTGACCAATTTCTTATGTCTTTATTAGGGTTAACCCAAATTTGACATGGTATTTGTTGAATTGTATATATACTTCAAAACGTAGGGTTGTATCCTCGTCAGTTTGAATTTTACCCCATTGCACAATGTTTATGGTTTTAGAAAGTTTGTGCTGCAGGTCTTGCATTTTTTTTTTTTGGTGGTAAAATTTGCATTCTAACTTATGTAACATGAAGGTTTCATGAATTCCAATGATAAATTATTCATTTTATTCTGATGCGCGGTTTTGTTTTTTGGCACCAAATTATGCTGTGGGGATTCTTCATTTGTTGTTATCTAACATATCCAATTGCGTCTATTCCAAATCATAGTTTTGTCCCTAAGTCTAGATCGCCTATTAGAAGCTTTTCTGGGATAATCTGTTACCAATAAACCTTTTGACAAACAATTACTTCAAAAGAGTGCTCTGCAGTCCTTTCCCGTTTGCTTGAAACTGTCTTGAAATATATTTCTTTCTTAATTTTATTGAACTTTGAACAAGGATTTAGTAAGTTCCCTGCTGCATTTTCTTTATCGCTCTGGATGCTCAGTCTCTTAAACACATTATTTGTTGCTCATTTTACTGGTTTTTTCTTACCTCACATGCCTGATACATGCCAAATATCATAATGCTGTTCCATTTTCATCTCAATAAACTAGAGGAAAGTGTTCTGATGCCTCTATATGAAATATGTTGCAGTTAATAAGCAGTGGTTTCTTAGAATTCTGAAGTTTAGGGCGATAATCTGGTCAGCCTTTTGTTGGCTCTTTTCCAAGTTTTGCCCTGGCCTGGCTTTGATTAGAAAGCCTTTTTGGATTGCATTATGTTGGTCTGGTTAATAACGTATTTTTATGTTTTGAGCTGGTTATGAGTGCTCGTATCTCAAGTCAAATTGCTTATTCGGCTTACACTTTCTTTGAAGCACGTTAATAGGTTAGGCCTGGATGTTCTTAGGACTTGTCAGGTCTATTTGATAGCATGCTTACTAGAATGCTGTTATTGATTCTTTTTTCTTTTTTGGCGTATAGTTTCAATGCTTGAATTTGTATTTTATGTAAATTTTCTCTTCATATGAATCCATCATCCTTGAAGGTGCTAGATGAGTACCAGAAGACATTTGGGGAATCATGGATACAAATTCAGACAGATGTCACCCAGCCGTGGCCATACCTGAATGAGGCTTTAACAAAATTTCAGGTTTCCCTTCCATCTCTTTTGGTTGATAGTTTACTTTCTATTTTTTGGCACTTTAAATTAATGACTACTGTCGGTAGCATCACGTTTAGTCTGTAGAAGAGATGTTGCCTGTACTCTTGGCAAAGTTCAACTTTTTAAATCTCAATTTGTGTCAAATTCTTCTTGTATGTTTCATTAGAAATCCTTTTTTCCACTTCAGTGGCTTCTTCTCTCTCATGCTTCAATATTTTTGTCATTTTAATATATAGAATAAAGATAGTTATTTTTAATTTGCATGAGGAAAACAAACTGTGAACTATTTTTAAAATCATTACATGCAAAGATGTCTCATACATGTGACTCAGTTGATGAAATAATTTCTCACTAAAAGGAGAAAATCTTCTTAACCAATGTATAAAGAAAATATTTTGATTAAATGGGCAAGATATTGAGGTTGCCCATAGGTAAAATTATAATAGCTGATAGAGGTTTTGCGACATTAGAAGGGAATTTTTTTGTTGCAACAGAATTATGAGTGCCGTGGATCATCAAAAAAATTGAAGTAAATATGCTATATTAGAACAACATAATCTATTCAAACGAAGTGATTTACTTTAGCTAATAAGAGAAACTGTTTTTAGAGAGAAGTTACTAATTTTCCTGCTGCGGAAATTGGATGTTTCAGAATCACTCTTCGAGTTTGTTGCTTTTAAAATAATAATAGCTATTGCTATTTAATGCTTATTAAATTTTAAGTTTTTATGGTGTACATGTTTATGCTTTTTCTAATATTTTGTCAAATTTGTAATTTTCATTGCAGTGAATGCTTTTTAAAGTATTCTTGGTCAGCGGTATATTGATAAACTTACCTTTTCTTGTTGGTAATTTATATCAGGATCCTGCTGAGGCTGACAAGTTGCTGAAAATTCAAAGAGACTTGGATGAGACCAAGATCATTCTGGTAAATTGCGCTTTACTCACGTTGCATATAATTTAGCATAAAACTTTTTAAAATAATTTTC
>JXCR01143673.1:28010-66513 GCA_002079205.1 Phalaenopsis hybrid cultivar | reverse complement strand
ACCAGGTGTCTAGGCAGCAGTCCAGGTCACTTAGGCATTCGAAACCAAAGCTAAACGCACCTGGATGCTTGGAAGCAGATAAATAAGAGCCAAATCTGAGCGCCCATGCACCATATGCATGGTATTATAGCTAGACGCCCCAATTCACATCATTTCAAGTCGAGAAGGATAAATTGGAACAGCGCGAAGAAGTTTAGCTCTTCAGTGTGTTTCCAGTAATCCAACTTTTGTAAGAGCGAGAGGAGGTTCGTGAGGGTTTGTGAGAGGAGCTGTGGGGGCAATGTTCTCTTGTAATTTGTATTGTACTTGGATCTACTCTTGTGGAGAAGAAAGAAAGATCGGTGGAACCATAATACCAGCCCTTTATCAATTTTATAACTCTTGTATTTACTTTACTTTAATGAAAGAAATATTTATTTTACTGTTACAAGGCATGAGTGGTAAGTAGATTTCATTTTCTCCTTTGAACTGGTAATCAACGAATCTTATGTTTAACTTTGATATTATGATTAAACTAAAATTATATAGTGTGATGTTTTAACATTTTGCTTTTCATTGACTCAATCTGGCCAAATGATGTGTTAATATGTGTTATAATCTAGTTGTGTGGGAGAATGCTAGTAGAACAAATAGGTTAATTCACACTGACTTGAGAGAATTGGGACATTACTTCTAAGTTAGTACAATCGTAATGGGAAACATAGAATCCTGAGAAAATCAGTTTGTGATGAGGAAATCAGTTCATGAGTGTCACGCATAATTTTATTAAATGATTAATCCTAGATTTCTAAGATCTAATTCAAGAGAGAATCATCCAATTGATAGGAAACATCACAGTTTTCACTTAGGTTTTGGTTTTTGCAAAAATTAGAAATAGAAACTTTAAAGTACTAAGAAAATTGAACACTTCAAGCTAGACCTAAAACCAATAGATTAGAACATTTTCTATCTTTAGAAAGTTAACTCATTCTCTGTGTGATCAATACTCGAACTCATAATCTGTATATTACTTAGGGTCTGTTTGGGGCAGCTGTTGATTATTTATAATTTGTTGATAAGCAGATTATTATAATAATCTGATAATCTGCAGATTATTAGAATAAGTTGGCTTGCTGTTTGGGGAAGCTTATTCAGAATAGCTTATTGATAGTTGTTGTTGGATAAATGATCATTTTGCCACTGTTTGGTAAAACTGTTTGCAACAGAACTGTATGAGAGAAATAATACACAGAACAGAAGCCTCAAACTGTTACAGAACAGTTCAAAAAAATAAAATACACTTATTATATCAACTTGAATATTATATGATAAAATAATTAAACAAATTTGAAATAATTAATATCTACTCGATTGGTTTATAGTTGTATGTGTCTTAAGATCTTATTGATTGAAAATGCTAATGAAGCTTCATCCTTAGCCTTCAAAGTATTTGTGTGGTTAATTATAAGATCTAAAACAGATTGGTGTTGGGATAATCTTGACTCGGTGCAAAATTTATTCCCTCTAAAAAGATCTGTACATCTAGGAGAGTAGGATAAAAGGAGAAAAAAGAATAATTTTGACTTGGCTTCTTCATGTTGAATAAAATCAAAAGATTTACTAAACAAAAACATTTCTACCCAATCCCGCTCTTATTCCTACCATTTCGAGACTCACACAACAAATTATCGTATCTCACAGGAAAACGGCGAGCAATAATTTAAGAAAGGGTTAGTGAGGACAGTTCATCGTTTACATGTTCACGAAGCCTCGTTGCCTTCTGTGGTGCTCGGAGTCTCGCGGTCGGAGGAGAATGGAAATGATGGGGAGATCATCGGCAAGGGGTTCAGTTTTGCGAGGGGAGGAAGACAAGGGTGATCGATGCGATAGAGGAAGAAGGCCAAGCGATCGACCGAGAGCTAGGAATTTTGCCAGTGGGCCCGAAAGAAAAGAAGCAGAGAAGGAGTTACCGCTTTGCTCAAAGAAGACCGGAACAACCTTGATAAGGAGTCGCAGTATCGATCTCTGCAAGAGGGTGAAGGAACAGAAGGAAGATCGGAGAGGAGGAGGGCAAGGGCGAGGGAGAGCACGAGGGCACGGGAGGAATATTTACCGAACGCGAGGAGATGTTGAACGCGGGGTCGATCCCGCGTCCCAACCTATTAAGAAATTCACCAACAACGTTTGCAAGCGTCTCCAAAACGCCCGATGAACGCATTATTCAAACAGTGCAGCGACATTTTCAAAACGCCGCCGCACCTCAATAAGCTACCCCAAACGGGCCCTTAATCAGCACGTATAGTTGCCTGATTCTTGATGCTTCACAGCATTTAAGGCATCATATGTCAAATTCAACAACTACTTTGCTATACTTTAGGATGAATATCTAGGACAAGATGAATTCACTTTCGATTCAATGGTGAATCGTCCAACTGAAAAACACCTTCTAGCATAGTGTATACCAAAGCTCCCACTCATACAATAGATCTAGCTATATTTCTATGATGACCGAGCATGGGAGCTCAGAATACCAAGGCAATAATAGCTGGTCGGATAGAGAAAATTAAATATCTAAATATTTTTATTTCATAATTAAATTTAATCTAAAACACAAAAGAATCATTCTATTTCATAAAAATTTAATTTACAAATTTTAAATTATCACAACTGATATAAATAAAAACCGACATATAATACTTATCCATCTGTACTCCTCGGCGTTTGTACACGCCCTCCAAGTTTTATTTATTCTATAACATATTTTTTCAAATAGGTTAGCAACCGAAGATGCGAATTAAACTTTTAGTGGGTAAAATGTCTCTAAATTATAATAATTCTGATTTTAAATTAATTTATAAAAACATAATAAGTAGTAAAAAGATCGTAAGCAGTAAAAAGGAAACAATAAGATATTAATTTGTTGATTGTTTTTATTCATTTCAATTACAATACATGTTAATCGAAATCACCGTCTAAACGTATATTAAACAGNTTTTTAGACTATTTTACACTTAAAAAATTTAACTTGGGTTAAAATTGACACTAAATATGAAACTTGAGAAAAATATCACACTACTGAAAAATAAACTTTCTCGATGGAGTTGAAACTAAAAGCTAGTTGTAAAAACCTTGATTAAAAGAAAATTTATGATATGCAGGAAATGTAGATGCAGAGAACCAACCAATTGTGTACAGTGGTTGTCCACACCTATGTGATATGATGTTATCCACATCTAATAATTTATGTGATTAAAATGTGCCTGCATAAATATTGGACCTAATTATCTCAAAGACAAAAATCTAATCTAAATCAAAGCAACTTTTGATTTGGATTAAAATCAAATTAATTTAAACAAATTATGTCTGACACTATGAAGTCAAATGGATCGACCCTATGGCACAACATCAAAGAGCAACAACAACAACAAGCGTGGGTTCGCCTACATGAATCTTTTCTCTCCATTGTGTCCTATTGTGTCATATTTTCATTTCATTCAAATAAATTAAGATCATTTTTTATACAACATGCACAAGTCCTTTTAGATCTACCTCTACCTTTCTTAACGTTAAGTCAAATCTAAAACATTTACTCTTGTAACTGGGTCATTTGATGGTTGACATTTAACGTGACCAAACTATTTAAGACAACTCTCTCTAATCTTGTCTGTTATTGGAGCTACTCCAACCCTTTCATGGATATACTCTCATCTCAACAACACTGAACTTAATTTTATGCTTCTCTTTTTTACAAGCCTGGCATTATGCACCATAAAGCATTGCAGGCCTCACCATATCTTATAATTTTTTTCTTTTAAGTCTGAGTGATACTTTTCTATCACAAAATAGGCAAGATGAATTCCTTCAATTCAACCATCTAACTTGAATTCTACTAATAATATCCCCGACGATAGCAACATCACTTTGCACAATAAACCTGAGATATCTAAAATGTTCACTCATTTCAATGACTTCATCACCAATTGTTACAACTCTACTACTAGATCTACTGCTACTAAAATTACATTCCATATATTCAGTTTTACATCTACTCAAATGAAAGTCTTTAGATTCTGATATTGACCTCCATAAATTTAAGCTTCTTGAACTCTCTCTAGTTACATCAACATAAAGGATTGCATTAGCAAAAAGTATATATTAAGGTACATCCTCTTGTAAATGTCCAGGAAGAACATTCTTAACTAAAGCAAAAAAGATATGGCCTTAAAATCAATCCCTGAGGTAATCTAGCTAAAATAGAAAAATAATTGGTCCATCCTGAGTATGCATATCTTTAATGGCTTAATATAAGCAATATCATCGGATTTCTTTTATAGAACTCTCCAAAATAGATCTCTTGGAACCTTATTATATAAGTTTTTATTTCAATCAATAAAAATCATATGTATATCCTCCTTACTCTCTCAGTGGTTCTCCACCAAACCTCTCAAAAAATATATAGCTTCCATAATACACTTGCACGACATGAATCAGGGGAATGAAAATAACTTTTAGTTGTTGTTTCGTTGGCTCCCTATTCTCACATTATTATTGCCTTCTTGAAAGCAAGATTGACACAGTTGTAGTCACTGAGTTTTGCCTTCCCCCCTGTGATTGCAAAGTGCAAGCAACATATTTAACTTCTCTGCCAGAATCTCCATGTACTCAGAGTAAGCCTTATGGCTTATTCTCAATTGAGGTAACCTCCATATAAATATGACTTTAAAAGAAAAAACATACCAATTTTTACTTTAAAATCTCCATAGTGTCTCTAAATCAAGTGGTGTCATTGAGGATGCTGATCAAGAAATAGTTCTGGCTTCAGATTCTAAATAAAAGTATTTGGTTCATCTGCAAAGGTATTGATCCTCATTGGAGATTTGAAACTTTGCTGGAGTAGTTGGATAGGGTCCTTGAGGCTACCATAAATCTTTATTCACCGCAGCAATTCCTCCACAAACTGGTATGCTTTCCAGGTCTCTTAGTACGGTTTCCATGAAGGGCTGTTAGTGTGGTTTCCGGAGGAAGAACACCGCTGCTCCCAATAGTGCGCAACTCCCATCTGATCTCTGTGTTGAGATTTGGTAGTCAAAATCGCCAGTTTTCGTTCTAGATTTCACTGGACGTTAAAAAAGGCATACTAGCTACATTCATCATCACAAACCGCGTTGTCTTGGCCCGCCGTCGATGAGCAAGAGCAGCAAGAGGAACATGAAAATGGTGGAAAAGANCTCGTAAAGAACTCCGTCATTTTTGCAGATGGGGGAGAAAGGCAGAAATCAAAATAAAGGGGGCTCGTTTTTTATGACTTGAAAATGAAGTAAAACGAAACATCTCAAGAATGTGAATAAAGAGAAAACCAAAAGGATGCTTAAGATGTCAGGATAGGTTGATTCGTGTCATATGGAAAACAAAGCTAAGAACTGGCCCTTTATTCAATTCCATGAATTTCAAAACAAAGAAGTTTCCGAAAACTTAAGAGAACCCTCCCAAATTGGTTTGTCTGATCCTTCAAATAACTCTATTTGGCCTTAGCTTAAAATATGTAAATTTAAATGACAATCATTCAAAAGTACTTTACACTGCTGTTATGGGTTGACAAAACTCATTTTCATGCCTCGTGCTTACATTCAAATGATTTGAAAATTCAAATTGAAGTGCAAATAAATGATAAGAAATAATTGTGTAATTGGTTTATCTAATTTTATAATTCCCTGTTCATTGTTAATGTAACCAAATTATGCATAAAAATTAAAAACTACTCTTTAATAAACACTACAATGTGTATTAATTATTGAAAATCGCAAACCCTTTTTTATTTTGCAGTAAATTTAATTTTTCTAGATTCATCATTAATCCATAATCAAAATAATATGAATAATCAATTACGAAGTTTTATATTATGAACTATTCTTTGAAAGCTTTAAACAGTTTTATTAGATAATATTAGTGCATGTACATCCATTCCACCCAAATCCAATGTATTTAGATATCTAACACAAAGTTTACTTTTTATATATACCACACAAATCTTCATATCATATAAAAATACAACCATTTTAATTTCTGCCAAATACACATTTTCATGCATATATAAAAATTGAAGTTTAGGTGTTAGATATGTAAATAAATAGGAATTGAGTGGTATGTATGTAAATCTTCCTTTAGATTATTGATATGGCAAGCTGCTTGTGTACCTTAAGATGAGCCTTTCCCAATTTCTGTACCCAGCAAATAACAGATTCTTCTCAGTGGCATTCCGCTGAGCTTCATCGCGTCCCGTCAGTAGTACCAAAGTAAATCCAAGCCGTTGGAGCTCTTTGTACAGTTTCAAGCTTGCTGGTAAAAACGGCGCCTTTGCTGAATCCACCCACTCATCAAATGAAGTCTCATTGAAAATTTCTGATCTATGCAAGACCAGAAATAATATAAAGCAATAAATAAACTCCCAGACAAAAAAAAAACAAAATTGGAGACATTATATTAAAAGGGAGTAAGAAGTGAGATGGATTTTGAATTGGAACAATCAAACACTCAAGCTAGCAAGTTGACTAATGAGCCAACCGTAATTAGACTTAAATGAGAATTAAAATGGACCTGAATCAAATTTAAATAACTCAATTAGGATAAAAATTTAAGGGCGCTTTAGATCACTTTTGTTTATTGTTCTCCATTTTTTATTCTTATTTTGTTTTATTTATGTTTTAATTTGAAACAAACATATTTCATAAGTTAAATTAAACTTAAATTGTTTTAAAAAACACTAAAATATATTTAGTGTTTTTATAAAAGATTANTAGATCACTTTTGTTTATTGTTCTCCATTTTTTATTCTTATTTTGTTTTATTTATGTTTTAATTTGAAACAAGCATATTTCATACGTTAAATTAAACTTAAATTGTTTTTGAAAACACTAAAAATTATTTAGTGTTTTTATAAAATATTTATTTATTTTTAAATAGAAAAACAAAAAAATAGAGAATACGCTAAACAAATATATTTTTAAAAATAAAAGTAAAAGTGAAAACAAAAATAAAAAACAAAATTGATCCCATATAAGAAGATTTCCAATTTTGGTTTGATTTTAAGCAGGTTTGGTCTTAGTGATTCGGAGAGTTTTAGTGTAATTTTGGATGAACTCGGAGAGTTTCACATGAAATCTATAGGTTTTCTTTTAAACTTCAATAAAACTCTAAAATAGATGTCAAAGTTATATTAAAAATTATATAATTGATGCCCCACAAAATTTTATAGGGGTTATACTTTGAGCTCCAATTAGATAATAATTCCTTATTTAATACCATACATGTACTTTTTAGACTATTTTACACTTAAAAAATTTAAGTTGGGTTAAAATTGACACTAAATATGAAACTTGAGAAAAATATCACACTACTGAAAAATAAAATTTCTCGATGGAGTTGAAACTAAAAGCTAGCTGTAAAAACCTTGATTAAAAGAAAATTTATGATATGCAGGAAATGTAGATGCAGAGAACAAACCAATTGTGTACAGCTTGGTTGTCCACACCTATGTGATATAATGTTATCCACATCTAATAATTTTTGCGATTAAAATGTGTCTGCATAAATATTGGACCTAATTATCTCAAAGACAAAATCTAATCTAAATCAAAGCAACTTTTGATTTGGATTAAAATCAAATTAATTTAAACAAATTATGTCTGGATCGACCCTATGGTACAAGATCAGAGAGCAACAACAACAACAAGCGTGGGTTCGCCTACATGAATCTTTTCTCTCCATTGTGTCGTATTGTGTCATATTTTCATTTAATTCTAATAAATTAAGATCATTTTTTTATACAGCATACTCAAATCCTTTTAGATCTACCTCTAACTTTCTTAACGTTAAGTCAAATCTAAAATATCTACTCTTGTAACTGGGTCATTTGATGGTTGACATTTAACGTGACCAAACTATTTAAGACAACTCTCTCTAATCTTTTATGTTATTGGAGCTACTCCAACCCTTTCATGGATATACTCTCATCTCAACAACACTTAACTTAATTTTATGCTTCTCTTTTTTACAAGCCTGGCATTCTGCACCATAAAGCATTGCAGGCCTCACCATATCTTATAATTATTTTCTTTTAAGTCTGAGTGATACTTTTCTATCACAAAATAGGCAAGATGAATCCTTCAATTCAACCATCTAACTTAAATTCTACTAATAATATCCCCGACGATAGCAACATCACTTTGCACAATAAACCTGAGATATCTAAAATGTTCACTCATTTCAATGACTTCATCACCAATTGTTACAACTCTACTACTAGATCTACTGCTACTAAAATTACATTCCATATATTCAGTTTTACATCTACTCAAATGAAAGTCCTTAGATTCTGATATTGACCTCCATAAATTAAAGCTTCTTGAACTCTCTCTAATTACATCAACATAAAGGATTGCATTAGCAAAAAGTATATATTAAGGTACATCCTCCTGTAAATGTCCAGGAAGAACATTCTTAACTAAACCAAAAAGATATGGCTTTAAAATCAATCCCTGAGGTAATCTAGCTAAAATAGAAAAATAATTGGTCCATCCTGAGTATGCATATCTTTAATGGCTTAATATAAGCAATATCATCGGATTTCTTTTATAGAACTCTCCAAATAGATCTCTTGGAGCCTTATTATAAGTTTTTATTTAAATCAATAAAAATCATATGTAGATCCTCCTTACTTTCTCTGTGCTTCTCCACCAAACCTCTCAATAAATATATAGCTTCCATAATACACTTGCACGACATGAATCAGGGGAATGAAAATAACTTTTAGTTGTTGTTTCGTTGGCTCCCTATTCTCACATTATTATTGCCTTCTTGAAAGCAAGATTGACACAATTGTAGTCTCTGAGTTTTGCCTTCCCCCTTGTGATTGCAAAGTTCAAGCCACATATTTAACTTCTCTGCCAGAATCTCCATGTACTCAGAGTAAGTCTTATGGCTTATTCTCAACTGAGGTAACCTCCATATAAATATGACTTTAAAAGAAAAAACATATCAATTTTTACTTTAAAATCTCCATAGTGTCTCTAAATCAAGTGANATCCAAAATAATTTAAACCCCATCTTACACTCATTAGGTTGGGGAACCCTAATTTACGTAGACACAATCTTACAGTTTTTTATTATTCAATAATTGGTTCATTTCAAGGTAATATTTCATCCTCTCAAGGTAGTGTGTCATTCTTTAAATTACGTATCTGATCATTTAGATAAAAATATTTTTGATAGACGTTGTCAAAATAAAAAATACATCATCACTGCATATCAATTAGAATAAAACATGTATATACTTTTGCTTTTTACTACTCGAGATTTGATTAGCAGTATGGGTATGCAATGAAAAGTAAAACTTTTATAAAGTTGCTTCTTGATTCTTAATGGCAACTACATCATATGAATATAATTTCTTAATTAAAAGTCAGTAATGATTTGACTCATGTGTATCTGTTATCAAATATGTTTCGAAATCCTTTCACAATGTTCATCTATC
Organism: Phalaenopsis hybrid cultivar; assembly: GCA_002079205.1. Lineage (NCBI taxonomy): Eukaryota > Viridiplantae > Streptophyta > Magnoliopsida > Asparagales > Orchidaceae > Phalaenopsis > Phalaenopsis hybrid cultivar. Next base: position 57,005 of record JXCR01143673.1, on the reverse strand, counting down.
TTTCAGAAGTGTTTTATGGTTCTCAATGTTGGTCATCATATTTGAACAAGTAAGAACTTCCATATTATAACTTATCTAAAATGTATGAAAGTTCTTTTAAAAAAACTTAAAGAATGATCCAAACATATATAAAAAAAATAAATATCCAAAATAACACTTTCATTGAATAAAGTAGCAAGTGGGAATTCTTTTCTCATTGCACATCCTAGTTACAGGTAAATTTATATTTACATAAAAAAGCTATGATTATGTATTTATATACATCAAAATAATAGGTTATATACCTATATGCATAAAAAAGCATCGGTTATATATTTATGTACATAAAAATTTGGGTAGTCTTTGAGGTAGAGCTTAGTCGAGGAGACAACCGTCTTTTGTTACTACTACAATATCATATATATATATATATATATAGAGTGCACGCGCGCGAAATACTTGGCTCATTGGTGCGGCCTCTGACATAAGTACATCGGGTCGGGGGTTCGAATCACGTGGCTCGGGCTTTTTGAATCAGAATCAAGCATACCGGGTTTTCAACCCATATGAGGGAATCGATATTTGGTGTGCACTGTACCAAANAGAGAGAGAGAGAGAGAGAGATGTAATTCATTGAACTCTAAGAACTTAAACTGAACATGACAAAAAAAAATTAGTGAAACTTCAAATTTTGATAATAAAAAGTGGATTAAATTTAGTCATTCTTTGACATAAATAATGAAATCTCATAAAATGAAAATTTCATTATATTCACCCAAAATGAGGACGCATGTACATCATAAATGACCAAAATTGCTTCATTGAAAACTTTAAACATTTCTATGGTGTATCTTTTCTCATATCGAAGTAATACACAAAACAAACAAAATAAACTTAACAAAAAAATCTATCATTTCTGACAGTAAGACATAAACAATCTCCTTTGATGTACAAATATTTTGACGATAACTAGGAAATCAGGAGTGCTATTTATTGCAGAAATGGGAGTGCCTAAATTTTCCATGAGCATGAACATCTGTGATATCATGAGAAAAGACAAACAAAAAAAAACTTGTGATGAAACACAAATAATTCAACAAAAAATATACAAATCAAGTTTTAAACATCATACAAATCTTATATGTATGGTAATTAGTCTTATGTAGTCTTTATGTCATATTCTTTGGTAAAATGGAAACTGTTAAAAAAATCTTACACTTGATCAATATAAGAGACATTAGCACAGAACAATTATCACCTTTGTTGCATCATTTTTTTATGTCACAAGTGTTGGATGTCCGTTCGAGCGCTACGGAACCTTATTTGATGCATGTGTTGATTCCCATGGTGCAAGACATCCATTAGAGACTTTTCAGTGCGTGTTGAGAGGCACACAACCATGGTCATTCTGTTAGGCTTTGAGCGAAGACCAACCGAAATTTGTACACCTCGGATGACTTTTATTGTATCGATGAATAGTATTTGTTGTGTCACGCGCAAAACTGGCTCATATTGGCCCGTCCACCAGCGAGCATGTTCTGATGACCCCAGACGACTAAACGGACAGCGTGAGTGCTTCTGTAATTACCTATGAATGACATCTGCTTTGTTGCGACTTTGCGTATAGGCTAAAAATACGCTTTGTAGCTGAACCTCCACTTCTCTTTCTTTCCCGAGGCATCCTTGCCACTTTGGCAGGAGTAAAACCCACCTCTTGGAGCTACTTTGACCTTAGTACTACCGAGATTTCCCATGGACGACGTAATTCACAAATTGTTGACCAGGGATTTAATGACGTGTTGCGCGACTACCATCAAGATCAGACAGACTTGGGGTCTTAGCACCAGTCATTTCGACACAATGAATATAAACACATGAGAAGTGGGTGACATATTTGTAAATTTCTCTGAAACTCTCATATAAAAGCAAATATATGCCATGAGTATAAACACATGAGAAGTGGGCCTTTATTGGAGTCAATTAATTTTTCCCCAAATAATCCTAACATCTGAAACCTCTTTTTTCTTAAAATTCTTTTAGAAAATTTTCATCCAAGTAGCATACACCAACCCATATAATCCAACCATCGAACAAGGTCCATTTAAATACACAACACACAATTCTATTGAATTTGCATATCTCACACAATAAATTTAATATTCATGCACACAACACTCAAATCTACAAAACCAAATCAAGGTGAACACCATCACAACCTAAGCAACATAGGGAAACTATTGTGAATCAGTCAAATATGCACGAGTACAACTGTCTTCATCTCTCAAACGACTAAACATGGGCTCAACTATCATGAATGTAGACACATAAAGAATTGTGTGTTGGGTTTGTAAATTTGTAAGTCTCGAACAGAAAAGAAGCAACCGAAACCATTGAGTAACCGAACAGTATAATATGAAATCAAGGAAATGATGTTAACAAATGCTTAACCCTCCAACATTTCTTCTCAATGTTCTCACTCAAATTAAAAAAAAAATTATGATGAAATCTCAATCCATGTTTAACCAAATAAATAACAACAAAAAATCTTTGTTTATATATTGCTCCAACCAATTCTCAAATTCACATTAACATATCAAAAATCAACGTAGGAAGAAGGAAGCTGAAATGCCAAAACCAAGACTTGTTTCATAGGAATGTCTTCATTCCCAAAGAGCAAATCCAACTTAAGAACCAACAAAATGTATGCATTAACGAAAGACTTAAAACATATTAAACAAATCACAAAGCATATGAAGCTTTCTATGTAAACATGAGGTTGTAGCCACCGAGAAAAGAGAAGAAATGCAAATCTCTGTTGCTTTGTATGTAAAAATAATAATAATAAAAATACTGTGTGCAAAATATACGGCTCTTAGTGAGAAAATCCACAAAAAAGAGATAAGTGGGAGATGATACCGACAGATGGAGGAAGCAAATGCCCTTAAAAAAGCCTATCCAAATGTGTCGCCGAGTGAAGAAGATGTAAGCGGAAGAAACTCATGAGAGATCGCTTAGAAAAGACAAAAGAAAAAGTCACCATATAAACAAGAATAATACAATGTACAATCACAATGCGACTTGATGGGGGCATTTAGGTTTGTTTGGGGCAGCTGCATCTTATTGAATAATATGCTAATAAGTTGATTAAAAATACTACTAATAAACTAGGTGCGACAACCATCACAAATTTTTATTTTGTTGGAAAAATCAAATCACTGCTAGAAAACTGTTATCGTACTTAGATAGTCACTGTGAAAACATTATTTCAGCATTTTAAAATCTCATAAACTGCCAAATACAGTTTACCTAAAAAGATCAAATACATTTTAAGAACATCACCGTATAAAATAAACTGCATCAAAAAGGAAAAATTATTCCATACGGATCGGGCACCGCACACAGCTTGAGTGCGGTGCCCGATCCGGACCGTAGATCACCTGATCTACGGTCCCGATATATTTCGTCGGTGGGCCCCACCGATTTTTTTTTTATAAAAAAAACAGAAATAATACTGGTCGTAGATCACCGTAGATCACCGTGATCTACGGCCAGGATCGAACACCGCATACAGAGATGCATGCAGTGTCCGCACGCAATAATCTCTCCTCAAAGAAGCCCTTAATATACCACACCAAACAAATAACTCAAATAAGCTGTTCACGGTATTTAGCTTCTAAATAATTGCAGAAAAAAAATGCTTTTTCGATTGCGATAACTCTTTCGTCGTTCCAAACATCCCGGCACCCTTCCGCTGCTCATCGAATACTTTCCATGGATCCTAACCCTATGGTGCACCCAGCAGCCCTGCCCTACCACGATTACCCCTACGACATGAGACCCTCGTCCTACCCTGCGCCGCCGCCGCCTCCCGGTGCCCTCCATCTCCCTAATCATTCCGCTGGTTACCACTCTCCCTACTACCATCAACATCACACGAATCCTCCTCCTCCCGCTCCGATTGTCCATGCTAACCCCCAGCAGCAGAAGATCAACACACTCTTCATCTCGGGGCTCCCTGATGACGTCAAGGCCCGTGAGATCCATAATCTCTTCATTCGTCACCATGGGTTCGATTCTTGCCAGCTTAAGTACACGGGCCGTGGCAATCAAGTAACATTTCACCTCTCATTGATGCCCTAGGATTTCTTCTGAAAAATTTGTAAAACTCTATCTATATAGGTTTGTGTGCTAACCCCACAACGAGTTTCTTCCATTTCTTCCCATTTACGTGAATGGCCGTTTTCTTCTGCGACTGTGTCCTCAGCGGTGATGGTGAGGATAGTGAACTAGTAGTTTTTAGCCACGAGCTTATTGGGATCTAGTTTAACTCAGCGGCATAGCAGTTTCTTTTCTCACGGTATTCTGCAATACTTAACGCGAGATGCTGAGGAGATTCTCACAGTGTTCTTGGTTTTTTGCATGATCCCACACGCGATATCCCTTGAACCTTGCCGCTGGTTAATAGCACCCTCATAAGATCTCGACCGGATCGTTACTTCATGTGCTGATGTGGGGATCCTGCCGCAGCTGATGCCAGTGTTAGAGATGATGTTGTTGTTTCACTAAATAGCAATTTTTTTTTTTTGACAGAAGAATATTGACACCATTCTAGGGTTCCTACATGGTGTTTAGGTGGATTTTAGCGGGGAGGTGGTTGGGAATAGCAAACGAATGATAATATGCGATATTGATGGAGGTTTGAAGTGGATAAATGATGTTTGGTGGCGGCCTCGACTGGAAACGATGAAGGGAATCATGAAAAGACGATCTACAGATGGTGAGGAGGTTTACCATGTGATATCGAACAAGCTATGTGCACACCACTTGCAAAAGAAAAATGATACAACACTCTTTATGAAATAAATTTGAAAATACAATCTCTAAAACACAGAAGATCAAGAAAAAGTCTCAAAACAACCATAATACAACATATATAAATGTTTGTTAATAGAAAACAATCTAATTAGAAATAAAGAGATATGAAAAAGACAAAAAAAAAAAGAAACAAAAAAAAAAAAAAACGGGTTGCTTTGTTCTGCACTTGAGATCGTGGGGCTTCTCGCGATCCCGCGGAATCATAGGTTTGTAGGAGTTTCATGTGCCATGTCACAACATGGGGTGGGAAATATTATGGTCTCTTGTTAGGCCAATTTTATATGTATTTTCATTAATCTTCTTAACTTGCTGCTATGTTTAAAAATTTATTTTTTGATTTGCTGATGTAGGGTATACATATTCTAGACTGTAGTCTCAACATGAGTGCTAATCTTAATAGCTGGTAGTGTCAATATAAACTATTGAAATTTGAGATGGTCTCACGTGCACATAGTCTCAATGGGATGTGACCTGTGGATTGATTAGTAAAACGATTGTAGGCAAACTCCACTTGAGGAAGATCCAAATCTCACTGCTTGATGTTCTTTCCTATAAACTATCTAAGAAAAATTTCCAACTTGTGATTTACAATGTCTATCTACTCATCTGTTTGAGGGTGAACTGTTGATATGACGATTTACAACATCTTTCTGCTCATTTGTCTGAGGGTGAGCTGCTGATTTGATTTGAAATATTGTGCCTAATTCGCCCCATTAATTTTTCAAAAGTGGTTGAAGAATTTCACATCTTTATATGAAGTAATTCTCTTTGGTATATCATGAAGACAAAAGACTACAACATGTGATTCTTCCATTATCTTATTCCGGGAAGTAAATTCTGCTTTCTCGGAGAAGCAGTCTACCACCACAGTGATAGAATCCTTATTTTGTTGCGTTCAGGGTGACTTTGGAACAGGAAGAGGAGTTATAACCTTATATCCTTGAGTCTTAGCCAAATAACATATATTGTATTGTTTGATGTGTCTCTCCACATCTAATGTCAATTCAGACCAATAAAGTTCTCTTTTAGTAAGGAATGGGTCTTGCCCCATGAAAATGTCCCCCTCCATTGTGACACTCCTATACAACACTCTCCCCAAGTGAATTTAGAGGGATGCATAATTTGTTCTGGAAAAATAGATATCCATAGGATTTGTGATTCTGTTCATTCAATCTATTCTGGCATCGGTTGCAAATTTCATTAAATTCCTCATTAGTTGCCTATAAATTCTCCAACACCTAAAAATCAACTTGTTTAGATTGCATAACAGTGATTAATAAGTGGCGACAATTCAATGCATTTGCTATTTTGTTTCCACACCCAACCTTATATTTGAGCATAAAATAAAATGAAGAGAAATTTCACTCACGAGGCATGTTTGTGCCTTAGCTTACTTTGAACATTAAAAAATCTGAGGGTCTCATGTTCAGTGTAGTGAGTAAATTTGTTCTACAGTAAATAATGATTTAAGTGACCGATGACTCTCACAAAAGTATAAAACTTATTATCATGGGTAGAGTATTTTTTCTTGGAATCATATAGTTTTTTATCGAAGAAAGTAATAAGGTGCTTTCCTCGACTTATCACAACTCTAATTCTCATATTAGAGGCATCACACTCTACCTCGAACACTTGATTGAAAGCTGAAAGTGCAAGAACGAGGACATGAGTCACTTGTTTTTTCAAAGCATCAAAATTAGTACGAGCATTGTTTGACTTGAGAAGTTTTTTTAAAGATGATGTGATTGAGCAGAAATCCTTGATAAATCTCCTCTAAAAAGAAGTCAAACCATGAAGTTAGTGTACCCGAGTAAATGACCAAGGCCTAGGTCAGGCCACAATAATCTCTATCTTCCTTGGGCCAATCTCATTGGAACAATTGAAAGATACTGAAGTTAACCCAAACAATTGGGAAAAAAAATATTATTACTGAAAAAATAAATAAACTGTTACAACTCTCGCACTGAAAGGGAAATTACAACAAATACGACAAAAAAAACTCACACTAGGGTGGATCTAAAGTGGTGGTAGTGGTTGTTAGGGGTTTGGAAGTGTTGGTAGATAATTGGGATGGTTGAGTGGTGGTTGTAAGGTGACGGCGATTGTAACAGGGAATAGATTTTTGGGGTTGTTTTGGGGTTGGCAGCAAGCATGGGATGGCTGGACAACGATATGACAACAAGGGGAGGGGCTTATGGGGTTGCGACGGTGATGCCAAATGGGGGGATTAGGGCAGGACAACAAAAGGATGGATTGGCGGGTTGCAGAAGCAAAGGTGGGGGTTTGGGACAACAAAAACAACGAAGCAGGTGGTAAGGACAACAAGGGGTGGCCAAGGGGAATGGTAGTGGACTGCGTGATAGTATAGGGGAGGACTATTCGGGGACTGTGGCAGGGAGGATGATAGTTGGAAAGGTTGCAGAGGAGTTGGGTAAAGATAAATATCCCCACGGGATCGAAATATAACCGGAGCACTACTTGATCTTTGGGGGATGGCATCACCTCGGACGAGTTACAAACAATTACCTTCTCATTTTCGGATACAACCTTAGAAGGGGGACATTGACAGCCAACAACTTTTTTAATAGAAATTTCAAAAAAAATAATTTGAACTTTAATACAACATATATATGTATTATATTTATATTTATATAATGCTAACATGGAATGAAAAATAATTGGAAAGAAAACATAAGAAAGGAAAACATGATTGTTTCAGTCCGTCTTCTACAATTGCAAAATCCCGCGTTACTGTAGCAGCTACAGTACCGCATCTGCGATAAGCTCCCCTGTCAAAACAATGAATCCCAAAAAACATGTCTGTGATTTAAGAAAATGACACTTATTCAGATGATCATATGACTGTTATGTCCAAAGAATCTAAAAAATCTATCGCAAATGCTGTAAGTGCTCATTCTTTGAACTACTATATATTAAAATGTCATTAAAATACATAACCACAAATATTTCAATGTAGGTTGGGAAAATTTGGGTCATCTGCTGTATGAAATTGTTCGGTGTATTAGACAGACCATAGGAGATGAATGTCCACTCATACAATACATCTCGTGTCTTGAAGTCTATCTTTCATTTGTCCTCTAGTTTTATCTTGATCTGGTGATATCCACCACCCAAATCAAGCTTGGAGAAAATAATAACACCATGCAACTGACCAAATAAATCGTCTAATCTTGGAATAAAAAATCTATATTTGATTGTGATTTTATTCTTGACCTTTTATCTATACACATGCTCCACAATCAATCTCTTTTGGACACAATCAAAACGGGAACAACATAAGAACATGTGCTCTCATGACGTAGTTCTCGAATCATCAGATCTTCAAACTGCTTAGGTCTTTATACTCTACTAGTTGGATCCAGTAGGTTGATTGATTGGGGAGCACTGATCCTAGGATCTATAACATCTTGAATCTTTAGTAAAAGTGGCAATCCGAGTAGCATATTGTTAGTAAGAATATCCTAAAACTCTAGTAACGGTTGCATTGCCTCAGGTATGTGTTTCTCCGTCTCACCATTTTTTAGCATCACAAAGGCCAGTTTCACTAACATCTCTCTCATAGTTTGTAAAAATGCAGCACGAGCACGACAACTCCTATCTTTATCTAAGTACTCATCACTGTTGATTTCTTTAATGACAGAAGTGCAATACACTTACCTTGTTAAATTTATAGATATTTTTGTGGCCATCATGAAGTGTACTTCTATCAAATTGTCATGATTAGTTCAATAAAATATGATAGCATTCATAAGCACAACGTCATAAAACATTTGGTTTTGAAGCTTGTCTTCAATTGAAAAATTCTACCATAGCATTTTTTGTCGACATAAATCTCATTTCTCTTATTCAACCAAGTCATAGAATATGGTTGAGATGTTTATGACTAGTTAGATTCAATTTGTCTACTATTTGTGCAGATATCATATTTTCACAACTATCTCTAAATGTAATGAGGTTACATATCTTCCCCTTCAATGTACAACGAGCCTGTATTAATGAAATTTGACTGATTTGGTCAGCCGTTTTTTCCTCTTGTGCTGGCTTTTCTTCATGAGGGCTAAGTCTTGGTATTTTGGCTGGTGTGCTTTTGGTGCCCGTTGGATGCAATGTGACATTATTTTTGACATTTGGAACAGTTTCTGGTTGAAGTTGTTTTGGGAGTGCTGGTCTGGTCAACCATTTTTCCCTCATTTGCTGCTCTTACTACCTGATTTGAAGGTGTATTTTGTGTGAAAGGTGGTGTACATATGATGCTGCTGTGTTGTCTCTCCACCTTCATAGCTAGGGTATGGACGCTATGTAATGTCTAATAAGGTTGTAATCGTATTCTGTTGCCAATGGATGGTCTTAATCCCCCATGACATCGAGCCATGATGTTTTTATTTGGCTTTAATAATTCACACATCAACATAAGCAACTCAAATTCAACAATGTACTCCTTTATTGAAAGATCTCTACTATAAGTATTGAAGTCTTAAGAATATGTTATGTCTGTAATGTGCTAGTAGACATCACTGAATCTCTCTTTTCTTTTTAGATTAGGTAGTAATTTTGCTTTTTCCCTTGCGCTGGGGTAGGCTGTTCACATTTTCCTACTACAGTGACACACACTTCAATTTGATATCAGTTAGCTTTACCCTTATATCAAGTGGAGTGTTCTTACACTCAAACAACCGTTCTGTTGTGTGGATCCACTCAATGAACTCGTTTGGTTATATGTGATTATCAAAATCCATTAAATCTTTCTTTACTCCAAAGTCACCCTCTCTATCCTCCGATACTCAATGTCGAATAGACACGACATTTGCACCTCATTACTTAAAACTTCTTGGTGGAAAGAATTTTCTTCATCCTATTCATCTAGGTGGCCACCATTATTGTTATGGGTGATTTCCTCATATTATTTTCTCTCAAAAGCAGTAAGCCTCCGCTGCAATTGAAAAAAATTTCGCTGCATATCCTCCATAATGAGTTACTGAATACCTCATATGGGCACCATTGTGTAATTTTCTCCTAATCAGGGTTATAATAGGCATAGGGTTGTAGATCAAATGTTGGCTGGCGCTTCAGGTTTTGGTAATAGGCGCCGGGGTGGATTTTTGGTGGAGGTAGAAATGTTGGCGTTTGAAAATTTAGGGTTTGGATTAAGGATTGCAGTATATGGTTAGGGTGCTGAGTTGGTCGAAGATTTAGAGTATGTTGTATGGAATTTGGTTTGGGAGCAAAGGAAGACAAATCTAAAAGAATTTATGGCTTGTCGGGCTTTGATGATTGATGACGTTGTTTTAGGGAGATCCTATGACGTGTTTAGGAATTGAATTTTGTGGAAAAGTGGTCGGGGAATAACGAAAGAATGATAATATGCGAGTTCAATGACGTTTGGAAGGGATAAATGATGTTTAGCTGCTACCTTGACTAAAAATAGCGGAGGCAACATGAAATGATGATCTACAAATGATGAGGAGATTCACCCGTTTTTTCTGAACAAGCTACAGGCACATGGCTTGCAAAAGAAAAATACAACACTCCTTAGGACATAAATCAAATAATACAATCTCTTGCATAAAATCAATCTAAAGTCTCAAAATAACCATAATACAACATATATAAAAGTTTCCTAATAGAAAATAATCTAATTAGAATTAGAGAACTAGGAAAAATACTAAAGTAAATAAATCTGTTGATATTTTAAAATTATTGGGCGGCTTTGGTTTTACCCCGGCAATCACGGGGCTTCTCGTGATTCTCGTGAAATTGTGTGGGTTTATGGTGTTTTTAGCAGCACGTTATATGTTTAACACCTAAACTATCTTTTTTTAATACATACCATCCAATTTGTGTGTATTTACATATTTAACACCTAAACTATACTTTTACATTTATATTGCGCAAATCTATTATATCACATAAATATCACTGCTTTAACTTTTAAAAGCTAAAATACACATGTTCATGCATAGTGATGATAGCGTGTGTGTATATATATATATATATATATATATAAATTGAACTTTAGAATTGAGTGATATGCATGTAAATCATTGAAGAACATTTGTTGTTTGACAAATATGTGGACGAAGAACCAAATAGGCCAATCAAGTGGGCCGTCTCAGGGCTGGGTGCAACCCTGACATCTATATTTGGATGATTCATGACTAACCCAACATGATTTTATGGATTAAGTGCAATCTAAATATGCACATAGAGTTTGGTACAAATCAGCATAGTTTCTGTTTTGATGGCCAACCACAGGAGCTATTCTAATCGAACAACTTCAATATAGGCAACGTTTGTCATTTATTTTTGGTGCCTGCGAGCAGGAGAGCATTAATAACAGTAAAGGGTAAAAGGAGTCTTGTTTGGACGATTTTTTCTTGAGATCTTGCACAAGACTTGAAATCTTGCTGTGATCTTGTAAATGAGTCAAGATCCTGTGAACTCATGATCCCATCAAGTTTTACTGACTTCTCGTGAAACCATGTGGATATGGTGTAAGTGGACCGACTTGAACCAACAAGCTTGTAGGAGAGGTGGCCTAGCGGCAAAACTGACTAGTGATCAGCAACCAAGAGTGAATAAAAAAAAGATGATTAGGGAGTTAATAAATTCATTACAAGGGAATATTCTAAAATTCATCTAAACCAAATGGATTTACATACAAATTAAAAACCATTAGCCTTTTCATGAAAAGGATGAACTACAGAGAAATTTTACCTTTTTTCTAAATCATTTTAGGATTAATGTCTTTTATTTAAGATATTTTATGATGTTACATGTTATCTTCTTGTATAAGTATGCGTAAATTATAGGTGAATCCTTGTTGTGTCTTAGAGGTTGCTAAATTTGAGTTTTTTATTTTTTTAATTTCTTTTATTGCCAGGTGGTTGCCTTTGCTACGTTCATCAATCATCACTCAGCTATGGCTGCATTGGCGGCATTAGATGTAAGGCTATCTTGGTGATATTTTATTAATTTTTCAGAGGTTTTATATTTTTTGCCTTTTACCGCTTGGAACCCAACTATATAAGTTTTCTTGTGCTATCATTGACTGGGAGGGGATTTTTTAGAATATTTTTAAAATGTCTCTTCATAAATAATGTAGAACATATGGACTTGATGTCAATATGCGGGATAAATCCTATCATATGTAAGAACACTTGGTCACTTTACAATTAGTCCCACATACTTTTGACACCTTTTTTACTTAATGCACGCATAATCAATAACGGTGATGCTTAATTGTATGCCTTACTAAGATTAATAATTAGATAGAGTTCTTTGCTATTATTTTCCCCAATAGTTTCCTTAGCACAAAATAACCTCCATAGTGTGTCTTCATAGTATACAAGTATACAACCAAATTGATTATCAGATATTTACATAAAATTTTAAGTCTTTATTCTATTATCCTCCCCTATATTTTTATTATTTGTCTTGATTTGATTTCCCTATAATTACCACAATCCCGAACTTGCCTTTTGTTCTTGAATACTGGTCGCAAATGCTTCTTTTCAATTATCTGTATCTTTTGTCTGCCAAATTTTGTTACAAAATTGGGTAACCAATACACTAGTAACACTCATAATCCAATAAATCTAAATGTTATCATGTGGATCTAAAGCTTAACCTTTATGAACCTTCGTTAGTGTTCCCTTCACTTCAATTTTTTTGGATCATTTTATATTATGACTTGATAATTTGTTCACTATGCTTAACCAACAATTTTTCAAGATAACATTTTGATATTTTTTTCAATATCTTCATCCTTGTATAAATCCCACTTGTATAATAATTTATCTAACAATATTTCATCATAAGATTTTGATCTTTTTCTCAATATCTTCATGCTTGTATAAATCCCACTTGTATAATAATTTATCTATCTTTTCTCAAAGTTATATTTTTCTTTCAACTTTCTATCTATTACCATTCATACTCCATTTCCATTATTAACCCTCCAAATCTACAGCAGCTTATAATCTTCTCTAATGTTACTAGATTTCTTTCCCTTTGTTTTTTCTAATCATTTTGTCTACTAATTCTCTTTCATCTCATTTAAAATCTTCACATTTTATGCATAAGACTAATCAGTTAAATTTAGTTAACCTTTGCCCCACGCTTAGTTGCTATTGGGTTAAGCTGTGGTGTCATTCGCTAATGACTTCTTTGCTAACTTATGCTTACTTTTCACTACAATTATATTATGTTAGATCAATTATGAGTGCCGCCCTAACAAAATTTTGACTATTTGTCTTTATAGTTTGGTTGAGTTGTGACATGACACTTTTTGGGAATGTCCTAAAATCAATAAAATTTAAATTTGAAATCTTTTCATGAATTCTAGTATAAGTTTGCAATTAGTTATCTACTTAACGTCAACCCCTTTTTTTTCATTTGAATTTGGGGACAATAGTGAAAACGATGAAACGAGAATAGAGGAAGAGTTCAGGGATATTTTCCAGGAAAAATGATAATATTTAGTGAGTGTGGGAGTCACACCTATTAATGATATGATATTGGAGGTAGACATAGGTGATGTGTGCCAATATAGTGGAAGATAAATGATGAAATAGTAATGCATACATATAGAGGATTTGAGAAGGGAGGCATGGGTTAAAGATATAATGATTTGATGTGCAAAAACAAGTGTAAGATCGAGTTTAACACCTCATGTTGCACTTGCCAACAATGATTAAGGGATGATTCATAAGGTTGATCTAAATTATAAGGCTGATCCAAATTTTTTGGGATAAGGATAATAAATAAGTGATGATCATTTGAAATATAATTTCTATATAGAGGTACGTGGTGATAATGACTTGTTATATTATGGGAGAATACAAATCATTTGACTCTATTTTTCCAATATATGTATTTTTGGTGCTGTAAGGATAAAGAATCTCTTATTCAAGCTACATCAAAGGAATAATTTACCATTATTTATGAGCAGGCTTGTTGAAGGAAAAAAATTTGCATCACCATTTGACATTGCATGCCAAGATATGATATGTGAGGATCTAAAGAAAATGATTAATTTAATTGTTTCTGGCATAGGGATTTTTATTTAACTCTTCTATTATGAGTTCAAGGATGCGTGATGTTAGTATGGATGCTGTTAGAGTATCAAACGCATATAATTGTCATGAAACTTCTACATATACAATTAGTGGGTATTGGTTAAACGAATCATTATTGACATTCTTTATTTGATTCTTCTTATCTCTGTTTATATCCTTCTCTTCTTCTCTTGAATCACAAATAATCATTTTTATCTGGGCCATTATCAATTGATTAGTTAAGTAAAATATATTGCTCACACCATATAACACTATTACTCATTATTTATAATTGGTGATATTTTTGCCATCTCTCCAAAACACTCGTGTCTCACTCTTTCTTTGTTTTGCTGCACATACATTTTCACTCTCTCTTTTCTATTACTCTCAACTTGTCTATTTGTGACTTTTTTTGTTGATCCACACTCAGATTAATATAACATAGCTAATCTTTTTTTTTTGTAACTTTATAAATTCTACCTTAAATTTTCATTGATCTGTTATTGGATAGTATTTCTGTGATACTTTTTTATTTTTACCGCCTACCTTCAATTGAAGAATTTATGGTCTCATTGACATTCCATTGTTTGTATGGTATATCCAATGCGCCTTAAACTTATAAAAATAGAGGAGCATTAAATCTATCAATAATATTATTTGATAACTATTTATTTATATCTATAAGATAATATATTATATAACTGGTGTTTGTTATATAAATCCTGAGCCTATTATCTTAAATAATTTTCTATCATTCTAATTTTTAAGTTTTGCTCAATATCTTACCTATTAGAATTATGACATATTGAATTGAACATTGCACCTTACTTTAGATTTATGTTACCTGCATCTCCTTATTCCATGCGAGTGAGGTGACATAATTCAAATGTATGAGTGGAACTCTTTGCCCATTCAACACCGCTTATAATGTTGTGGTGGTTCTATTGTATATGTTTTTAACAGCTTCAATACACTTATGAACCTTTTTTTTTTCTTCTTATTTTGGTACTCAATTATATGTTTTTTTGATATTAATATAACATATAACACACACATTTTGTATTTGTATTATTAAAATTAATTAACTGCTCTTCTCCTTCTTAAAATAGGTTCAACATTACTTGTTCTTGTGTTACTGTGATATCAAGCATAAACTGCTATATATTTAACTCTACATTTGTGTGAATCCTTTCATACTTCATTTTATTATAACTAGTTTGTCCATTAAATCATTCCCCATAATTAATCTCTCTTCTTAAGCTTTTTTTGTGGCATTAAATCATTACTTTATGAAACTGGGTTTTTAAATTTACTTCCTAATCCAAAAAAAAAAAAGCATAAGCACTACCTATAATTTCTAGCAACTTTAGAGTTAGATCATGGCTCATAGATTTGGGGGAACACCTGCACGCTAGCAAATGTTAGAATCCATGAATTTTAGCATCAATATCTATTTAGATGTCATCCTAACGCCAGAGTTGATCATTCTTATTTGGCTTGGGACTAACAATGGAAATTTTTAAGATTGAGCCAGAATTAAAGTAACTTGAAGCTTAGTTTTGGCATGACTTTGCTCCATATTGATGCAATTATTTCATTTTGTTCATTGAAGTCACATGCTTTGCTTTTAGGCTCTGAAAGTATTTTGAGTCTCTGATTAACTAGTTCCTTAGTGGCATAGAGAAAGTGACTGATGGTTGGGGATGAGTATAAAATAAGTTTGACATATCATTAAAAAAAGGTCATTAGTATGAAATATAGCTCGTCCTCATTTCTCAGCTTTGTTGATTGGGTATTTGATGCTCTCTTGATTATCATCTCATCTTCATAATTCATGTTTTGGTTGAGATATTCCTTATACTCATATGTTTGACTTTGATCACATTTGAATTTAGAGAACCATTTTTGATCCTGAGACTAGAGCCACCCTACACATTGAGCTGGCGAGATCAAATTCAAGGAAACGCCTAAGAGGTATTGTATTATCAACCAAAGGCCATGGAGTGATTTTATACAGGTTTCTATTATCTAGTCATTCCTGTGATGCTGTCTCACTCTCAATAAGCAACGTGGTCATATTCCTCTCACCAATTTAGTGGTTCCTGTTGATTTTGTCTTGCGCTTAACTAGCTTTATTTGTAAAGCTTGNTGATATTGGAGGTAGACATAGGTGATGTGTGCCAATATAGTGGAAGATAAATGATGAAATAGTAATGCATACCTATAGAGGATTTGGGAAGGGAGGCATGGGTTAAAGATACAATGATTTGATGTGCAAAAACAAGTGTAAGATCGAGTTTAATACCTCATGTTGCACTTGCCAACAATGATTAAGGGATGATTCATAAGGTTGATCTAAATTATAAGGCTGATCCAAATTTTTTGGGATAAGGATAATAAATAAGTGATGATCATTTGAAATATAATTTCTATATAGAGGTACGTGGTGATAATGACTTGTTATATTATGGGAGAATACAAATCATTTGACTTTATTTTTCCAATATATGTATTTTTGGTGCTTTAAGGATAAAGAATCTCTTACTCAAGCTACATCAAAGGAATAATTTACCATTATTTACGAGCAAGCTTTTTGAAGGAAAAAAATTGTATCACCATTTGACATTGCATGCCAAGATATGATATGTGACAATCTAAAGAAAATGATTAATTTAATTGTTTCTGGCATAGGAATGTTTATTTAACTCTTCTATCATGAGTTCAAGGATGAGTGATGTTAGTATGGATGCTGTTAGAGTATCAAACGCTTATAATTGTCATGAAACTTCTACATATACAATTAGTGGGTATTGGTTAAACGAATCATTATTGACATTCTTTATTTGATTCTTCTTATCTCTGTTTATATCCTTCTCTTCTTCTCTTGAATCACAAATAATCATTTTTATCTGGGCCATTATTCAATTGATTAGTTAAGTAAAATATATTGCTCACACCATATAACACTATTACTCATTATCTATAATTGGTGCTATTCTTGCCATCTCTCCAAAACACTCGTGTCTCACTCTTTCTCTGTTTTGCTGCACATACATTTTCATTCTCTCTTTTCTATTACTCTCAACTTGTCTATTTGTGACTTTTTTTGTTGATCCACACTGAGATTAATATAACATAGCTAATCTTTTTTTTTTGTAACTTTATAAATTCTACCTAAAATTTTCATTGATCTGTTATTGGATAGTATTTCTGTGATACTTTTTTATTTTTACCGCCTACCTTCAATTGAAGAATTTATGGTCTCATTGACATTCCATTGTTTGTATGGTATATCCAATGCACCTTAAACTTATAAAAATAGAGGAGCATTAAATCTATCAATAATATTATTTGATAGTTATTTATTTATATCTATAAGATAATATATTATATAACTAGTGTTTGTTATATAAATCCTGAGTTTATTATCTTAAATAATTTTCTATCATTCTAATTTTTAAGTTTTGCTAAATATCTTATCTATTAGAATTATGACATATTGAATTGAACATTGCACCTCACTTTAGATTTATGTTACCTGCATCTCCTTATTCCATGCGAGTGAGGTGACATAATTCAAATGTATGAGTGGAACTCTTTGCCCATTCAACACCGCTTATAATGTTGTGGTGGTTCTATTGTATATGCTTTTAACAACTTCAATAAACTTATGAACCTTTTTTTTCTTCTTATTTTGGTACTCAATTTTATGTTTTTTTGATATTAATATAACATATAACACACACATTTTGTATTTGTATTATTAAAATTAATTAACTGCTCTTCTCCTTCTTAAAATAGGTTCACCATCACTTGTTCTTGTGTTACTGTGATATCAAGCATAAACTGCTATATATTTTATTCTACATTTGTGATGAATCCTTTCATACTTCATTTTATTATAACTAGCATGTCCATTAAATCATTCCTCATAATTAATCTCTCTTCTTAAGCTTTTTTGTGGCATTAAATCATTACTTTATGAAACTAGGTTTTTAAATTTACTTCCTTATCCAACAAAAAAAAAACATGAGCACTGCCTACAATTTCTAGCTACTTTAGAGTTAGATCATGGCTCATAGCTTTGGGGGAACACCTGCATGCTAGCGAATGTTAGAATCCATGAATTTTAGCATCAATATCTATTTAGATGTCATCCTAACGCCAGAGTTGATCATTCTTATTTGGCTTGGGACTAACAATGGAAATTTTTAAGATTGAGCCAGAATTAAAGTAACTTGAAGCTTAGTTTTGGCATGACTTTGCTCCATATTGATGCAATTATTTCATTTTATTCATTGAAGTCACATGCTTTGCTTTTAGGCTCTGAAAGTATTTTTAGTCCCTGATTAACTAGTTCCTTAGTGGCATAGAGAAAGTGACTGATGGTTGGGGATGAGTATAAAATAAGTTTGACATATCATTAAAAAAAGGTCATTAGTAGGAAATATAGCTCCTCCTCATTTCTCAGCTTTGTTGATTGGGTATTTGATGCTCTCTTGATTATCATCTCATCTTCATAATTCATGTTTTGGTTGAGCTATTCCTTATACTCATATGTTTGACTTTGATCACATTTGAATTTAGAGAACCATTTTTGATCCTGAGACTAGAGCCACCCTACACATTGAGCTGGCGAGATCAAATTCAAGGAAACGCCTAAGAGGTATTGTATTATCAACCAAAGGCCATGGAGTGATTTTATACAGGTTTCTATGATCTAGTCATTCCTGTGATGCTGTCTCACTCTCAATAATCAACGTTGTCATATTCCTCTCACCAAATTAGTGATTCCTGTTGATTTTGTTTACAGATAAACTTAACACCAATTTTGTTTTTTCAGGGGGTGCTGTCTATTCCATCATTGACAAACGACCAAAAGTGCGAAAAGACAATCAGAATGACTGGAATGATGATGGTACTTAAGTTATATATCATCTCCTAAGACATTTTGGAGTGGGCTAGGCCTTTTCTTCTTGTACTGCTCATTGTGTCTTCCATTATATGCTACTTTATTTAGATCCACTGTTAACGTGTTCTATTATTAGTTTTAACAAGCGTGAACATCCTTTAATGAAGTGTTATGCTGTCTAGATTTCACTTTTGTGCAAATCATGAACTTGACAGTCTTGAAAACATCATTCTACTGTCTCACTTGCACATTGGTTTGACACATTTGCACATTCAGGCGATGTTGGATCTGATGAATCATCGGACACAGAAAATGATAATTCGCGCAACAAGGGTGCCTTAGCTGCCACACAGAGGTTCAAATGCACTTCAAGATGCACATATATATAGTTGGAATTTTTATATGATTATATTATTGATATTATAGTTTACTATCATGTTATTATTTTCTGGTGTTATCCATGCTAAGTTTTGTTTTACTGTATTCTGAATTTGCTTTATTTTTTTTCTTGTAATAACCAGTCTCAAGGGGGAGGGTAAGTCTGCAAGCGATAGAGCTGCTTCGGATGTAAGTACTTGTCAATTTTTTTAGCTGCTTGAAATTTTTGAGTCAAAGCCACGGTGGTTTACATTGCTTCAGTTGGTTCTCTAAAGAAAAAATTATCATCTATGAATTTTATCACGTATAGACTTGTTATTTGGCTCTGATTTTTTCAAATAGAGTATTAGTTGGTTTGGCTGGATGTACATATTTTAATGATCTGCTGCTTTTGTGGGTAATCTTTGAATTGAAGTTTCGTGATTTTTAAATGGTTGGATGGGTTATTGCCAGCTTGTAGTTTGATTCTGCGAACATATTAACACTGCTCAAGAAAATTTCATCCTTCCTGAGGATATATTAATTTACGTGATTACTTTAAAGACCCTTGCATAATTTGCCTTGCTAGTGCCTTCTTTGCAAAATTTTGTTTGCATACTGTTTGATGGCTTGCATGCTGCTGTCTTTGATGCGGGGCTGAGTTCAGCTGGCTGAACCGACTGACAGATGGACCAGAGACCGGTCCCAATCGGGATCGAGTGACATCTGGGGAGGTCAATCACAACTCCTACGAAAGCGAGCCACAATTCGAAGGGGCGTCAAATCCGCAAGCCCCCTTTCTCCCTTTTTTGTCTATTCTACTTTCCTTTCTTGTTTCCTGCCTGATGGGAGTCTATTTATTTGCTTGCTGCTTGAATTAGGGTAGGGTATGTTTGATTACTATTTTCAGATTCTATGTGGAGTCTCCTTGCTAGGGTTGTTATCCAATGACGGGTGGTGCTTCGGTTGTATCATACTTGGAGTTGTTGTATCCTCTCCTATCTCCCTCCCTACCACTTCTCCTTCACCTCACTTAGCCGCCTGCCATCCCATCTCCTCCCAACTGTCCNGGGTAGGGTATGTTTGATTACTATTTTCAGATTCTATGTGGAGTCTCCTTGCTAGGGTTGTTATCCAACGACGGGTGGTGCTTCGGTTGTATCCTACTTGGAGTTGTTGTATCCTCTCCTATCTCCCTCCCTACCACTTCTTCTTCACCTCCCTTAGCCGCCTGCCATCCCATCTCCCACCAACTGTCATGCCGCCCCCTTGTTGTTGTCGCAACTTTGCTGTCCAGCCTCCAGTCCAACTTCTAGCATCCCATCCTTCCCTTTCCTGTAGCCGCCTTTGCTGTCCAGCTCCCTCGGCCCGCACCCTGCCATCCCTTCCTCTGCAGCAATCATCGCTGTCTAACCCATCTGCAACCCACCGAACCCCTTTTTAACCTACCATACAACCATCAGGTTTTTTGTACCCTCTTACCACTTTGGTGACGCCACCACCGCTCTCAGATCTTCTCTTCTGGCTCTAGCCGAAGATTAGTGTTGTTTTATTTTGACTTTCCTCTTTGTGTCGTTTTGTAACCCCTAATTTCATGCTTAATAAAATTTTGCTTTCATTTATGCTGAGTTCTGAACTAGTTCCATTATTATTTGGTATCAAAGTTAGTCTAACCTTAGTTCTATGCTAAGTTTCTCACTACAGAAAAAAACCCGATTAGCATCGGACATTTCTGATGCTAGTCGGGTCGTTTTCCAATGCTAATTTAGATTTTTCAATGCTAATTTAGATTAGCGTCAGAATACGTTGGTTTTTTTCTGACATTAAAATGAGCGTCGCTAATTTTTTTTACGTCGACATTAGCATCATATTATAACTTGCGTTCGAATTAGCATAAAAAACTAGCATCACTAAAAAATACTGTCGAATATGCAAGCGATGCTGGCTTAACCACACAATAGAGTAAAAAATGGCCGATATTGATTAGCTTCTAACAAAGCTGACGCTAATTAGCATCAAACAAAGTCGACGCTAATTAGCGTCAGCCATATCCGACGCTAATCAGCGCCAGACTTTTTTGTCGCTATTGTGTCATTTTAGCGGCTATTTGTATCTTTAGCTGATTGTAGCTTTTAGTGTTGGAATTTTTCTACGCTAATCAGACGCTAATCTGTAAGAAACAAAAAAAAAACAACCAAATAATTAGATTTTCACATACCTGCACACAAGAAACACAATCAACATAATATGATATTTATTTATCATCACAACTCATACAAAAATCTCCAACATACACATCATAATATCGAATCAGNAGCTCCCTCGGCCCGCACCCTGCCATCCCTTCCTCTGCAGCAATCATTGCTGTCCAACCCATCAGGTTTTCTCTACCCCCTTCCCACTTTGTCGATGCCACCAACACCCTCAGATATTCTCTTCTGGCCCTAGCCGAAGATTAGTGTTGTTTTATTTTGACTTTTTTGTTTGTGTCATTTTGTAACCCTTAATTTCATGCTTATAAAAATTTTGCATTCATTTATGCTGAGTTCTGAACTAGATCCATTGTTATTTGGTATCAAAGTTAGTCTAACCTTAGTTCTATGCTAAGTTTCTCACTACGGGAAAAAAACCCGATTAGCGTTGGACATTTCTGATGCTAGTCGGGTCGTTTTCCAATGCTAATTTAAATTTGCGTCTGAATAAGTTGGTTTTTTTTTTTTGACGTTAAAATGAGCGTCGCTAATTTCTTTTAAGTCGACATTAGCTTCAGATTATAATTTGCGTTCGAATTAGCATAAAAAATTAGCGTCGCTAAAAAATACTGTCGAATATGCAAGCAATGCTGACGTAACCACGCAATAGAGTAAAAAAAGGCCGACATTGATTAGCATCTAACAAAGCTGACACTAATTAGTATCAAACAACGTCGACGCTAATTAGCGTCAACCATATTCGACGCTAATCATTGGCAGAATTTTTTGTCACTATTGTGTTGTTTTAGCGGCTATTTGTATTGTTAGCTGATTGTAGCTTTTAGTGTTGGAATTTTTCTACGCTAACCAGACTCTAATCTGTAAGAAACAAAAAAAATATAACAAAATAATTAGATTTTCACATACTTGCACACAACAAACACAATCAACATAATATGATATTTATTTACATCACAACTTATAAAAAAAATCTCCAACATACACATCATAATATCGAATCAGATTAAAATGCTCAGAATTCACAACAAAAGAAACCGAAAGTTTGTATAATACAGAAACAAAAAAAAAATAAAATAAAATTTAGTCCTTATGTTGGGGAAAATCATCAAACACAGAAAAAATCTAATATTCATCTTCATGATCATTCTGCTCCTTCTGCTCGATTGGACATATGTGTCGCTCTGACAATCAAAACTCTTCGTCAGACGTGCTAGGCTATCTGCAACGAGCTGCTGACTTACACACACATGTTGGAGCTCTTCATTCATCATCGTCACACACTTGACAAGCTCCTCATGCCGAGCTTTTAATGAGCTAGGGCCACCCAAAGCTTCTCGGGAATGCTCAGCCTCAAACGCTATCCCCTTTGCTCCGCTCCCCCTTCTTCTTCCCCGCTATCTGCGTCCACAACTCAAAATCTGACTACGCATTGGGCGGTGAGGTTTGGCTTAACCATCCCCTCTGTCTCGTATGGAGCTGCTCGTACTCCTCCGACATAATAAAATTCAAATATTATTTGACATTTTAAACATTAAATGATGTATTAATAGATTTACATTTTTAAAACTTAACATTGATACAACGAGAATGGCCGGATACCCACTGCTGTGTTCCCATGCGTTGATGTGTAAGGACGTGAATTCTGCGGTGGATGACTCTTTGTCAAGCCCCTTGGCCTGTATACATGATAAGATATATACATGAGTTACATAATTAAATAAATCAGCAAGCTTTTGAATTTNGCCTTCTTTGCAAAATTTTGTTTGCATACTGTTTGATGGCTTGCATGCTGCTGTCTTTGATGCGGGGCTGAGGTCAGCTCAGCCGGCTGAACCGACTGACAAGTGAACCGGAGACCGGTCCCAATTGGGACCGAGCGACATCTGGGGAGGCCAATCACAACTCCTACAAAAGCGAGCCACAATTGGAAGGGGCGTCAAATCCGCAAGCCCTCTTTCTCCCTTTTTCGTCTATTCTACTTTCCTTTCTTGTTTCCTGCCTGATGGGAGTCTATTTATTTGCTTGTTGCTGNTTTTTCATGTAATAACCAGTCTCAAGGGGGAGGGTAAGTCTGCAAGCGATAGAGCTGCTTCGGATGTAAGTATTTGTCAATTTTTTTAGCTGCTTGGAAATTTTTGAGTCAAAGGCACAGTGGTTTACTTGGCTGCAGTTGGTTCTCTAAAGAAAAAATTATCATCTATGAATTTTATCACGTATAGACATGTTGTTATTTGGCTCTGATTTTTTCAAATAGAGTATTAGTTGGTTTGGCTGGATGTACATATTTTAATGATCTGCTGCTTTTGTGGTAATCTTTGAATTGAAGTTTCGTGATTTTTAAATGGTAGGATGGGTTATTGCCAGCTTGTAGTTTGATTCTGCGAACATATTAACACTGCTCAAGAAAATTTCATCCTTCCTGAGGATATATTAATTTACGTGATTACTTGAAAGACCCTTGCATAATTTGCCTTGCTAGTGCCTTCTTTGCAAAATTTTGTTTGCATGCTGTTTGATGGCTTGCATGCTGCTGTCTTTGATGCGGGGCTGAGGTCAGCTGGCTGAACCGACTGACAGATGGACTGGAGACCGGTCCCAATCGGGACCGAACGACATCTGGGGAGGCCAATCACAACTCCTACGAAAGCGAGCCACAATTGGAAGGGGCATCAAATCCGCAAGCCCCCTTTCTCCCTTTTTTGGCTATTCTACTTTCCTTTCTTGTTTCCTGCCTGATGGGAGTCTATTTATTTGCTTGCTACTGAAATTTGGGCAGGGTATGTTTGATTACTATTTTCAGATTCTATGTGGAGTCTCCTTGCTAGGGTTGTTATCCAACGACAGGTGGTGCTTCAGTTATATCCTACTTGGAGTTGTTGTATCCTCTCCTATCTCCCTCCCTACCACTTCTCCTTCACCTCCCTTAGCCGCCTGCCATCCCATCTCCTCCCAACTGTCCTGCCGCCCTCTTGTTGTCGCAACTATGCTGTCGAGCCTCCAGTCCAACTTCTAGCATCCCATCCTTCCCTCTCCTGTAGCCACCTTTGCTGTCCAGCTCCCTCGGCCCGCACCCTACCATCCCTTCCTATGTAGCAATCATCGCTGTCCAGCCCATCTACAACCCATCGAACCCCTTTTTAACCTACCATACAACCATCAGGTTTTCTATACCCTCTTACCACTTTGTCGACGCCACCACCACCCTCATATCTTCTCTTCTGGCCCTAGCCGAAGATTAGTGTTGTTTTATTTTGACTTTACTCTTTGTGTCATTTTGTAACCCCTAATTTCATGCTTAATAAAATTTTGCTTTCATTTATGCTGAGTTCTGAACTAGTTTCATTATTATTTGGTATCAAAGTTAGTTTAACCTTAGTTCTATGCTAAGTTTCTCACTACGGGAAGAAACTCGATTAGCATCGGACATTTCTGATGCTAGTCGGGTCGTTTTCCAATGCTAATTTAGATTAGCGTCGGAATACATTGGTTTTTTTCTGACATTAAAATGAGCGTCGCTAATTTCTTTTACGTCGACATTAGCATCAGATTATAATTTGCGTTCGACTTATCATAAAAAACTAGCATTGCTAAAAAATACTGTCGAATATGCAAGCGATGCTAGCGTAACCACGCAATAGAGTCAAAAAAGGCCGATATTGATTAGCATCTAACAAAGCTGACGCTAATTAGCATCAAACAAAGTCGACACTAATTAGCACCAGACTTTTTTGTCGCTATTGTGTCGTTTTAGCGGCTATTTGTATCGTTAGCTGATTGTAGCTTTTAGTGTTGGAATTTTGCAACGCTAATCAAACACTAATCTGTAAGAAACAAAAAAAAACAACAAAATAATTAGATTTCCACATACCTGCACACAACAAACACGATCAACATAATATGATATTTATTTATCATCACAACTCATAAAAAAATCTCCAACATACACATCATAATATCGAATCAATTTAAATATAAGCAGATTAAAATGCTCAGAATTCACAACAAAAGAAACCAAAAGTTTGTATAATACAGAAACAAAAAAACAAAAAAATAGTCCTTTTGTTGGGGGAATATCATCAAACACAGAAAAAATCTAATATTCATCCCCATCATCATTCTGCTTCTTTTGCTCGATTGGACATATGTGTCGCTTGCTCTGACAATCAAAACTCTTCGTCAGACGTGCTAGGCTATCTGCAACGAGCTGCTGACTTACACGCACCTGTTGGAGCTCTTCATTCATCATCGTCACACACCTGACAAGCTCCTCATGCCGAGCCTTTAATGAGCTAGGGCCACCCACAGCTTCTCGGGAATGCTCAGCCTCAAACGCTATCCCCTTTGCTCCACTCCCCCCTTCTTCCCCGTTGTCTGCGTCCACAACTCAAAATCGGACTACGCATTGGGCGGTGAGGTTTGGCTTAACCATCCCCTCTGTCTCGTATGGAGCTGCTCGTACTCCTCCGACATTATAAAATTCAAATATTATTTGACATTTTAAACATTAATTGACGTATTAATACATTTACATGTTTTAAACTTACATTGACACAACGGGAATGGTTGGATACCCACTATTGTGTGCCCGTGCGCTGATGTGTAAGGACGTACAATTTTGCGGTGGATGACTCTCTGTCTAGCTCCTTGGCCTGTATACATGATAAGATAAATACATGAGTTACATAATTAAATAAATCTACAAGCTTTTGAATTTTGACATAATTTTACCAGCTTCCGATAGTGCTTCGTGTGGGGGGGATCGAAACTCCAATTTGGAGTGCGGCCCCTCTGACTCCCTTCGTCATCTGGTTCTGCTGATTTGTCAGCCTCTTTCTTTGGTACTCCGGATGGGCCCATGCTTGATTTAACTCAGCCCATAGTTCTCAACCCACGAGGGCCTCTGCCCCTTCTTACGCGTCGTCGTGAACATATCCCTGAGCCTATGTCTGACACTAACCTCAAAAATCTACCGAATATGCTGGTGATGTTTCAACAACCAGCAAAACGACATCTGCAAGTTAGAAAGTATGTAAGCTTGATAAGAATATAAAAAAAAACATAAAAATCAACTTTATATTTCAAATTTAAATATCATACCTCAAACTCTCTAAAATACATATTCTGAGTGGCAAACGAGATCTGCTTCCATGAGAGATATGACTAATCATATCTGCTCCGGATGATCTCCGTGTTCTGCATCATGGGCGGCCTGGAGGGGTTAGAAACTACAAATGATTCATTAGACACATTATAAAATTGGATGAAAAATTAAAATTACTATACTATAAAAAAGAAAGTTGACTTACGAGTCACCCTCCGACTCAATATAGACTCCGTCGGTGGTGTTAGCCATCTTAGGTGCTGAAGTCGAGGGGCCTAGCTCATTGTAGGAGGATGATGGGCGAAAATAAGGTGGAGTGGGAGGTGGCTGCCTGCGAGGGACCTGGTGAGGGAGGGGCAACGAAAGAGGTCACTAGAGTGGCTACAGGAGTGTCGTACCTGTCAGCGGTAATGACAAACTTCTTCAGCTTCCTATAAGTGTTCCTCAAAGTCTCCTGAACGCTAGGTTTCTCAGGAGGTTGAGAACCCGTCATCTGTGACAGGAAAAAAATTAGAATTAATAAGCAAGATTAGTATGTATTATAAGACAGAAAAGTAAAAACACAAAAGTGAAACATGTTGTTTCTACGCATATGAAATGGGTGATCACAGGCTAAGAACCTTTGATGACAATCAAATCAGGAATTTTTTCTTCCATGCCTCAAAGTGAATGCTTTAGACGTGTCTATGCAGTAGGGATATACTAATTTTCCGGCTATACTCCAACTAGATAGATAGCATCCCATAAGCAGGGAAACCACTCATCCTCCACATAAGTGCAACTCTTAGATAAAGTTATGTTTCATTGCAATATCAAACACTCCAATTTCCTACAATACTTGTAGTTCATCTATAAGAGGCAGTAAGTACACACCAATTTTACTCTTTGGGCTATATGAACCTGGTATAATCAATACTAGAAATAAGAAAGACATACTTATACACGTATCAAGGGGCAAATTATATGACATGATAATATTTGACCAACAAAAATAGGGTGTTGTAGCATGACTATAAGGCGTGAACACATCTGCACATAAGTCAAGCCTGATATTACATGGTTCTGTTGTAAAATCCTGATAACTGTGGTCGAAGTGTTTCCAGGCTTCACCAGCTGAGGGATGAGTCATTGTATTAGGATTAACATATTCAATATTATGCCATGTCATGTGGGGAGCTGTGCACATACAAACAAATAATTGTTGGAGCCGTGGAATGAGAGGAAAATAAAAGAAACATTTGTAAGGAATTTTCTTGTAGTTTTTACTCTTTTTTTCCCTTGGTTAGAACCTATCAACACCGCAAAATCTGCATTTTGTTTTTTTTGCATTCTTCCTGTAATATAACATACAACCGTTTATGAAACATTATATCTTTTCATATAGAAGCCCCAATTTCGCTACTAACTTTTTAATTTTGTACAAATCTTCTGGAACTAAACTATCAGTAGAGTTTATCTCATTTAATATTGTTGTTACCTAATTGAAGCATTCCTTGCGCATGGTAAAATCAGATTTGATACTCAGCATTCTTAAGGTGATTGTTAACTCTACGTGCGAAGTGCATCATTCCCACAATGATTTTTGGGCAACATTTAATAGTTCATAGAATTGTTGCACTTCACTATTTGGTTCCTGGTCATCATCAGACACACTCCCAACAAAATGAATCTTGCTCGCATCATCAATTATTTACTTATACATGCCAGAATCATGAACAGTTGGTGAAGCATAACTTGATGAGGCTCCCGTATGACCGTATTGAACATCTGGTTCAATTCACCATGTGAAGTCTAATACTAATAATCGGGTTTAAATCCTCTACGGTATAGGTCCAACATCACTTCGTCATGTGTCAGGTATGCTTGATTCTTGTACTTCGCACAGGGCATCGAAACCTATCTTCTGAGAAGTAAACGGGCAGCTGCAATGCTACATGCACAAACTCTTCAACACGAGCAATAAACTCTTAAGTTAATTATTTACTTCCTGGATATAATCTGTGGTACATCAATGATCTATTGTCTCGAATATCTATATGTACCATAAATGTAGCTCTATAGATTAGTTCAACTACACGTTACATATCCTACTTGAAAACTTAAGGCACTTAGACATCATACTCGGAACCCATAGCTCACAAATCCAGAGAATCAACCTAAATTTTTCTATGTACATACATAACACAAATTTAGGTGTGATGTGTACCTACACATCACTCCTAAATTTTTCTATTTACATACGTAACATGAATTTCTTATGCTTTTACACATCTCACACCTAAATTTTCAACCCTAAATACATAACACAAATTTCTTATGTATTTATATATCTAACTCATAAATTTTCATATTTACATACATATCATAAATTTCTTATACATTCACATATCTCACACATAAATTTCATATTTACATATATACCACAATTTTCTTATGTATTTACATATATTACTATTAAATTTCATATTTACATACATACCA
>JXCR01143670.1:206397-218732 GCA_002079205.1 Phalaenopsis hybrid cultivar | reverse complement strand
TGAGCGGGTGAGAAGATTGGACTTTTGAGACGATGTCGTCGCAAAGGGCGAGATGAGCCTGGCAGTGCTTGCAGCTGTAAACCTTTCCTTCAAGAGTCACCAGAAAGAGCCGACCCATCTCAGCGAAAACCCTAGGCCCGCTTTTCCTCCCAAGACCAGTTAAAGACTGATATAAATCTGATTAGAAAGGGGAAAGAGAATGAGGATGACCTAATAAGAATACACTTAATTAAATACTATATGTTTGTAGTATTCAAATAGGTATTTCATAACATAGAGCATTTAAAAATATTTTCTTACAAATAAAGGGGTGGCATTTATGTACATTCCATTCAATTCTCATATATCTACATGCCTAGTTTCTAAACTTTTATTTGTATATACAACACTCAATTATTTGATATTAACATAAGAAAATATGTCTATTATTAACTTCTTAAGAGTAATATATATTTTCTTTTTAGGATATTAAATTATGATTTGTCAGAGAATCATACTCTAAAAATAGAGTGTAGATAAGAAGAGGGAGAGATAATGAGAAGATTGAGTGAACAGTATTACGTCGTTCCTTATTCGCAAAATAATTCTCATATTTATAGATAATGGTGTACAATTATGATATTATATTTTTACCTCGAAGAGTTCGTACTAAGGTATTTTTGATATTTTAGATATATGAGTTCATTGTTTGACTGTTCTTTAGCTCGATTGGTTAAGCTTAATTGGCTTTGGGTCAACATGATCAGCTTGGTCGGTTGAGATTAGCTCGAGCAACTGAGCTTGATTGATAAAGGCCGACTACTTGATATGGGATCCTACTATCAATTCTTAACCTCTAACGAGGAACCCCTCAATTTGCATGAGATGATTGAAGATGTTAGAGAACCAGATCTTCCCTCAGATCAACTCTCATGTGGTGGTAGACTTAGATACTCTTTTGCCTTGTTTTTTGACTGAGTTGTTTATTCTTATATCATCCGACTGTCTCTCACCCGTCTTGTAGTTTGGTCGGCTTTGTTCTTGTTGGCTTGACTCAAACAGTTTCTCTCGGTTTGACAAGTAAGTCTTATGATCTTCTATCAACAGATTCTCCTTCATCGCACTAATATCATCTGAATAGTTACATCTCCTTGGGATCAATGCTAGCACAATTTCGATGGACATCATGCATAGATTTTAACACCAAAGTATTATAAAAATAAATATAGAATTTTAAGTGTTACATATCTAAATACATAAGAATTGTTCGTTAAGTATGAAAATTTCCAAAAAATTAAAAAATAAAAAAAAAATATGATATTTTCTCGACTAGTGCAGTAATAAAAAGATATTTAAAAAATTTTGCATGCAAGAAAGCTTTTTTTTAAGAATATTTATATTTCATTGGTGTGATTAATAAGTGCAAATCAAACTCAAAGATAATACTTTTTTGATAATAAGTATTCTTCTTTAAGGAATATTATTGAGCAATATCTTTAAATTCCAAGACAACATGTTCACCATTTTAACAAATTTTCTCTTAAAACATACACACATGTTGACATATTGTTATCATATGCTGCAATATATATAAGGTTTAAGACCATAATTTAGATGACATAAATTATTGTCTGATATGCAAATGAGAATCTTAAACTTCGCAGGAGAAGGATTTGCATCAATTGATAGACATATCACACAATAGTAGTGAGATTAATAATGGCAACACTCAGCTCCATCACTTGAATCTCTTTGAATTCTAAGAGAATATGTTCACTCCTTATGCAATATCAATACATTAAGTGCCACATAATCAAGTATTAAAACGTAAATATCAAGTGTATTAATGTATTAGAATTGTGTTATGAATGTAAATCTCTATTTTAAAATTAGTTGATGGAGGGGGAAACACGTTAAATTTTTCTGTCACCTGAGGTTGTCCGCACATACAGTGACCGGACAGGAAAAACGCTTGGGAAACACAGAACTTCTGACAATTATCACCATCCTTAATCACGACTCCTAAGAAAATAAAGGATTGTTAGGAGCGTAGGTTCATGCCATCATCTTATTAATCCGTCAATGATTAAATAAAATAAGAAACATTGGCCGCAAGTCATGGAAACATACGAAATGTTAAAGCAAANTGAAATTTATAACGATCGACGATGAAGCGAATAAAATAGCACGAGAAAATTCACACCAAAAGAACACACAGAGTTGCAGAGGATTTTACTAATTGAGGAAATGTACATTGTCTGATCACGTCGACAATTACAAGGAAGGAATTTCTTATTTCCTCTCTCAATATTCGAGAGTCACAATAGAAGACAAGTGCAAAGAAAAGAAACACCGCAAGCAACAATTTCTTCCTACTATATTCACCTCAAGCAAAATCTTCTTCTTTCCCTTTTGTAAGCCTTAAGAAGAAGAAGAATTAAAGGAGAAATCTCCTTTCTGTTTCTGTTTCACGAACGAAGGAACCGAAACCTTCTTCAGCAGATTTCGCAAATGTGGAGAGACGGGGGAGAATCAAACATCGCGAGTGAGAAGCTTTTTTTATCNAACCCTCCCTCTTGTTTGTCATCATCCCAGATAACCATGCCATGTATATTAATATAAATCATGTACTTGATGTTCGGAACCCGGGAAACAGTTGGCTCATTGCTTTCAGCTTCCCAACCACATTGTTCACCATCCCACCACCTTCCAAACCCTCGTCAATTATCACTACAACCACGAGATCCATCATATATTGAGTATCTGTGCTATGTTTGTTGCTATTTCAGATTTCTAAATATCTTGTTGTTGTATTTTCCCTTTTAAGTGTGTTAATTGTAACTGTTTATTTGTTCTTAGTAATAATATTTGATTTTTCCATTATTGTTTGGGTTAGCTTCGATATCAGTACTTGCAATAGGCCTATAGTGATATTTTGTGATTGTCAAACAGCTATCAGTGTTGTCAATAATTTTGTGTATCATGACAGGACCAAACATATTAAAGTTGATAGACACTTCATCTCTTAAAAGTTTAACGAGGGAACTATACAACTAAGTTACATCTTGACACTAATAAGTTGATGACACAAAAGTTCTTCCTTTAAGCTCATTCTCAAAAATTCATAATCAAGTTTAGTCTCTACAACATCTACGACTTAGCTTGAGAGAGAGTGTAAAAATATGAGAAGATTCTGGAGGAAATCTGACTTAGCTTGAGGGAGTGTGGAAATCTGAGAAGATTCTGGAGGAAATCTGAGAAGAACCTGAAAAATTTGATAGGAACAATTTAGGAAATTCTTGATTAGTTTGTTCACTTCCTATTCTATGTTTTTTCTTTTTTCTTTTTTGCAAAATTATTTCTTTCATAATTTAGGTTAAATATATTGGCTAAGTTTGTAAATTAAGAGGATTGTTTTCCTGTATACATGTATCGTAAACATGAATAATATGAATCAAGAGAATTATTCATCTCCAAGTTTATTTTCTACAATTCAAAAAATAAAGATTAAGGACGTTTTCATCCTTCTTTAATCAAGTAAAATCCTCAATTATTTCAAATGTTCAACTCTCTTAAGGTAGAATGATACTCGACCTGGCCAGATTCTCAGCTAATTATCTTCATTTCTGTGAATTGGGTGGTAGCTTCAAGCCTTCTAATGAACACAAGTTTTCCATTCATGTAATGTTTTATTGCAACTTGGATTGAGCTAGCAAGTATTCAAATGGTTCACAATAGACAAAATTATCCTCTTCCTCAACAAGCAGTGATTGTGGTACTGTATTGCTTAGCATAATGCAACTCCTTGCATGTATTGTAGCAGTTGATGATGTCTATGTAGAGCTATCTACTTAGGAGATAATGCCTTCATTGTTTTACTGCTTGGTGTAAGGAAATAACTTCTATCATGTGTCTTAAAATCAAATCCAAATTGGTCCTCTTATTATTCGAACATGGCCAATATAGTTCCAGAGTATTGCGGTGGTCAAATTAGTCCTCTAACTATTGAAAATTGATTCTCTCAGGTACAAAATGGAGATCTTTTTTTATAGTTGAGTGACTAAATTGGGACCATTTTCAGCTTCTTTAAGATGACTTCCACGGCAAACAAATAGTATCTCGGTAAGTTATCATTGGTCAATAAACAAAGAAGCACTTGGTTCAACAAAGTAAAAGATGCTTCAAGGACTTCAAAAATTTTCAGGATTGAAATTGCTTAAAAGAGAAAACTCTATATAATCAAGCAAGACATGGTAAAGAGTAGCAACTATTGATTGCTTTAATAGCTGAATTGATAGGCCGTCTAACTAAATAAATCAAAATCTAAAAATGTCATTCGAAGTTATCACTAATAGAGTTTTTAAATATAGCCACGGCAGGCAATGAAAAAAAAAAACATTAGTAATTAGAAATAGCCACTCCTTCCTATTAACAGCAATATTTCTTTGGCTGTTCAGATCCTGCAGGCCTCTAATAATCCATAAATCCCAATGCTGATAACATAAAAGCAAAATTTCAATAAGAAAACTCAAGAAAACAGTAACCACAAGCGTAAGCAGGGATACCGAGTAGTCTGTCTCCTTGTCCATTCCCTCGGCATTCTGGAGATACAGCGATGGCAGCAATCTCACCACATTTCTCCTTGAAAAAAGAGAAAAGGGCGGCACAGGCTATAACTGAACCATCTCGCTCTACTACAACAAATGAACCTGACTCCAAAATTTTCAAAAGCTGAAAGGAAAAGACAAAATTTAGAGGGTTTAGTTTCAATTTAAGATCCATTTGGTTGAAGAGTTTCTGGTTTTTTAAAAGAAACGGGGAAAATAAACTCAAACCTCTTCATTGGTCCTCCGAATTAGTGTTCCTGATTCTTCCAAAGGTTGAAGAAGTTGCTGTATACCAAGAAGATCTTCCACTCTAGCTGTCCGAGTTCCCTCATAGACATCACTAGAGAAAACATAAAAAATCCATGAAAGTCAACTTTAAGAGATTCTAGTGAAGGTGCTTTTACATTTAGCTAAAACATTAAGTCAGTATGACCAACAACTCCATTTGAAATATATATATATATATATATATATATATATTTCACATTCCTGTTGCTGTTGTAACTGTTTCTTAATATTTCTTATTTCATGCTTCACCAGTAAAAAGAAAGGTAATGATAATATATGGGGAATGCATACTTTTGATAATTAATTTACATATTCTTGAGGCCAATAAATTCTTCTAATTCTTCAAGCCATTTAATTTTATGCTCTGTTCATTATCTCAGAAAAGTTGGAAAACGCAAGGCTGCTGTGAAGGCTGATAAGAGTAGCCAAAGCAAGGATAAAAGGGCCAAGAATGCTAAAAAGGATCCTAACAAACCAAAGAGGCCTGCTACTGCTTTCTTTATTTTCCTGTAAGCAACATTATCTGTGATTTTCATATTTTATCTATGGTAACTCTCTTTCAGACATGATTGGTTTTAATAACTTAAGAAACTTATTGTGGATTTACATTACAATTTACAGTGAGGAGTTCAGAGAAATCTACAAGAAAGAGCATCCTAATGTGAAAGCTGTATCAGCTGTAAGAAGAGATCCTTGCAAAATTCCATTTTTGAAAAATCCTTTATTGTTTTTCCACCTTATTCAGTATATAATAGTTATTATTTTCTTTTTTATAACTTGATCTAACATTGGTCATTATTTTGAAGGTTGGTAAAGCTGGAGGCGAGAAATGGAAATCACTGACTCGCGCGGTATGTATTTTACCTTATTTCATATGTTATAATAATGCAGTGATATATGCTAGATCTTTATTTTTCTGAACTTAGAAAAATTACCATTAAATTTTTAGGACATTACATTTTATTTTAAGCATGAGTTGCTTCTTGCGCTTTGCTAGGAAAAAGCTCCATATGAAGCTAAAGCTGCAAAAAGGAAGAGCGAATATGAAAAACAGATGTCAGCTTACAACAAGAAGCAGGTGATTGACGATTAGATAAGTTTGGATTTTTGCTATTTTGAAGTTAATTCTTTTTTATCGTTTTTATAGGCTTTCATTCCTTTATTATTGTTATTTTTAATTTGTAGGAAAGTAATACTGATGACGGTGATGAGGAGTCAGATAGGTCAAAGTCTGAAATTAATGATGAAGATGATGATGGAAGTGGAGAGGTTAGGTTTTTGTTCCAATTTTACAAAATTTTATGGTGTAAAGGTTTAATTGCCATTATTAATTTTGCAAGGAGGATGCCCTTTTAGCTCAAACTAATTTAAATTATAGAGGGCTGAAATTCGTAGCCTTCTTGCATCTCTATAACTGACATTTTATTTCATTTTCAATATTTTTTGTTACAAATCTGAACTTCATTGAATTTGATTATGTCTATGTATTACATCGTCATTCATTTTCTTTCTTTTTTACTCTGTTTCTTCAGATCTCTGTTTCTTCAGATTATATTTCTTCTCAGATGTCCTATATTTTCCTTCACCTGTTTTGTAGATAACGGATCTATTTATGGAATATCTTTCTAATTGAATTGGCAAATTTATTTTGCATTGTGCTTATTTTTTTATTAACTTTTATTTTTGGGGAATGATGTTCTAAGGATAGGACGAACAGTTCCATTATTTTATGAGCATCAGACGGCATCAATTTCTTCAATTTACTGCATGCNACTTATTCATTTATTAATTATGAATTGATAGAAATTTCTATTTTCAATTACTTTTAAAATTAAATAAACCCTGAAAAAACAATGATAATTGAGTTCTAGATCTATTAATTGGCCTAGTAAGTGTGTCTAAGATCAAACTATTGTGGGTTGTGATATTTTTGAAATTCTTTTTTATTTTATTTTTTTAGGATAATTACATACAGACTACTCGAAATATTGATATTTACAAATTTACTACCCGGTTGATTTTTTTCATTTTTTGAACTACGAAACCGATGTATTTACGAGTGCCACGATTAAACTACAGAGAATTTGATAAAAATGGAAAATAGAGGTT
This sequence comes from Phalaenopsis hybrid cultivar, assembly GCA_002079205.1. Taxonomy (NCBI): domain Eukaryota; kingdom Viridiplantae; phylum Streptophyta; class Magnoliopsida; order Asparagales; family Orchidaceae; genus Phalaenopsis; species Phalaenopsis hybrid cultivar. The sequence continues at coordinate 211,749 of JXCR01143670.1, read as the reverse complement.
GGGACTTTACCATAAAATTTGATATTTGAGCGAGAAGTTGAAGAAATGAATGAAAGATGGTTGTTAGTTTGTAAATATGAAGTTTCAGGTGGTCTGTATGTAATTGCTCTCATTTTTTTTTAGTGTGAATCTTAATTGTTGTTGTAATTTTATATTTGTTCACTAACTTTTCATTATTGATGATAATTTTTATTTTTTGTTGCGCGTACTCAGGTTCCCCCCACCACCTCGAGTGTATGGTGTGATACTTGAATTCTTAGGCGCATGAGAGATGGCCGGGGCTCGTATAATAGCTTTTGGCCATTCCTTTTTCTCTCTCTCTCTCTCTCTCTCTATATATATATATATATTTATTTATGATTATTGTCATTATCATGACACCTCCGAAGCATAGAAAATCACCGGATTTATCTAAAACTTTGGCAATAGAAACCGAAAGCAGAACTGAAAAAGAGAGCTTTACATAAATCCCTAGAAAATAATATAAAGTTAATTCCTAAACTGTAATATTATTTTTTTTTATTTTCGAATGATTGTAATAATTTGTAATTTAACCACTTAAATTTTATATTAAATTTATTTTAAAATTGTATGGTAAAAAAACACCACCTCGTAGAGCCAGGATAAGCCATCGCAGGAGTCGCGCAAGCAGATATTTCTCCTTTTTGGTAGGCCACCTAATCCCTTTGGTTGGCCCCCGTGGTTCAACCGCCCTTGGTCAGCTCCATAGTGGCCTGTTGTGAAAAACGACGACAATAAATCGATAATTGGAATGACAAAATCACAAACAGAAAATAACACACAGATTTACGTGGTCCGACAATTTTGCCTATATCCAGGGAGTTGCAGAGAATTTTATTAGTTTGAAGAATTGCACTCATCGATTGTCTCGATGATTACAAGAAAGAACTCTCTCTCTCTCTCTTCCACTCTTCTCTCTCCTCTCCTTCTATCTCTTTAACTGCAAGCCACAACAGCAGAAGAAGAGAAAGCACAAAGGGAGAGATCAATCATTGTGATGCCATCCTGCTTGCAAGCTTCTAATGGAGTTCACACCCGCCGCTGCTTCTCTCTCTCCTTTTTCTCACAAATGAGTCTTCATCGAATATATCATTTAAGGAAGGAAGCCCAAGTTAGATTCACGCCAAAATTGATTAAGAAACAGAAGTAGGTTTCTGAGAAGCCTTTTAGGTATTCAAGATCCACTTCACAGTTTCCCAATATTCCTTACCTGGATTACTAATGTATCTGCTCACAACTCTCACTGCATAAGCAATATCCGGTCTGTGCAAATCTTAACATATGTAAGTGAACCAATAAATGAAGCGTAAGGAACCTTACTCATGTGGTCTCGTTCCTCCTCTGACTTTGATCGTTGATTCTTGCTTAGTTTGAAGTGACTGCCTAGAGGTGTGTCAACTGGTTTGGTCTTGTCTATGTTGAACCTGCTGAGTACCTTTTCACATACTCAGCCTGTGAAAGTCTCAACATGCCTCTAACTCTGTCTCTGACAATTCTCATGCCAAATGTTTGTTTTGTAGCTCCCAAATCCTTCATTGCAAAGTGCTCTGACATTTATTTTTTTAGATTATAGATCTCATCAATACCAGCCCTTGGAATAAACATGTCATCCACGTACAACATTATAATAATATAAGAATGGTCAAAATGTCTGACATAACAACAGTGATATGTTTGACATCTGTTGTACCTTGCATTGTGCATGAAATTATCAATTTTTTGTACCACTGTCTAGGAGCTTGCTTCAGGCCCTACAAGCTCTTCTTCACTTTACAAATTGAATCTTTCTTTCCCTGTACCACAAACCCCTCAGATTGATGCATGTAGATGTCTGTTTCAAGATCCCCATGAATGAAGGTTGTCTTCACATCTGATTGCTCAAGAAATAAGTCATCGGTAGCCACCATGGATAGTATCATTCTGATGGTTATGAGCTTCACCGCAAAAGAAAAGTTCTCAGAATAATCAATACCTTACCACTGCTGAAAGCCTTTTACAAGAAGTCTCGTCTTGCACTTCTTACTGCTATCATGCTCAGTTTTCACCCGGTACACCCACTTGTTGTGTAATTCCTTCTACCCTACCAGAAGTTCTATCAACTTCCAAGTTTGATTCCCTAGCAGGGAATTCATCTTCTCTTTCATGATCAGCTCCCACTTGCTTGAATTTTTATCTCGCAAGGTTTCTTCATAACTTTGTGGTTCTCCACAATCTATCAACAGAATATAGTTCAGTGAGTAACGTTGAGAAGAACATATACTCTTGACTGACCAACGAACTGTAGCTGTAGGGATGGACGATTCTGCAACTGATTACGAAACAATAGGAATATGTGCCATGGACACACTCTCCTCATCACTTCCATCACTGCCCTGCACTGTGAGCTCTGGTAGACCATCAAACCTTACCATCTCGGATTCCTGAGGAGTCACTTCAGAAATTGTACTTGACTTGTTCTTGTACATGATCTTCTCATTGAAAATCACATTCCTGCTTCTTATGATCTTTCGATCCTGATCATCCTAGAAACGATAACTAAATGTCTCATCTCCATAGTTAATGATATAACATTTCTTTGACCTAACCTCAAGCTTGCTATGAGCCTTAGGATTAATAAGAACATAAGAAAGACAATCAAAAGTCTTAAGAAGAGAAAATTTAACTTCTTGCCACTCCAGACCTCCTCAGGCATTTACAGTATAATGGAACAGATGATCCCCTGTTGATTAAATAGACTGCAGTGATGACTGTTTATTAACAGAAGGTTGTTGGTTGTCTGATGTCCAATCTCATGCCTCTAGCCCACTTATTAATGTCTTGTTCATACGTTATGCAGCTTCATTTTGTTATGGTGTCTCTGGAATGATATTCTCTATTTGGATACCCCAAGCTGCACAATACTCATTGAACCATCCATCAATGTACTCACCACCATTATCAGACCTCAAACATTTTAATTTTAGGTCTGTCTCTGTCACAACCATGGTCTTTCAAGTTTTGAACACATTAAAAACATCAGATTTACGCTTCAATAAGTACACCCATACCTTTCTGTTAAGGTCATTAATGAGTGTGACATATTAACGAGAGCCCACACATATGCTTGTACAAGTTCGAGTTTTTGTGCATTTTGCACTCAACCATTTTTTTAAGAAATTGACTTTCTTTTGTTTCCCCATGATGCAACTCTTACACATGCTGAGATCAACTGACTCCAGTGATGGTAGCTTGCCTCTGGAGTGAAGTTCTTTCAAGCCTCTCCTACTCATGTTGCCAAGCTTGCAATGCCATAAATATGTTGTGCTCTCTGCAGTGGTGGTGTCAACATTATTAATTAAACCATTAATCATGTATATTGTACCAATTTTCTTACCCCGAGCTAGTACTACTGCCCCTTTTGTAACATTCCAGGAGCTATCTGAGAACACTATTGAATGACCACTCTCATCAAGCTACGCAACAGAAATTAGGTTTTTCTTCCACTCAGAAATGTGTCTGACCTTTCGTAAAGTCTATTTTCTCTTATTAGGGAGTGTAATGGCAACGCATCCCATCTTCACCACGCTCAAAGATCTCCATCAACTAAATATACTTTCCCAAAGTCATCTGCAACATAATTCCGCATTAACTCCATGTGGGAAGATGTATGGAAGGAAGCTCCTGAATTCAGTATCCAGTCATCAACAGAACTTTGAATTGTCAGCAACAATCCATCATGCACTTTTTCAGCTACAATATTAACACTGACATTCTCTGTCTTATTGGAGTTTTTGTAGTTCTTCTTTATGTGTTCAGCTTTGCTACAATTCTAGCAGATAGCTTGCTGACCAGACTTTGACTTGTTCTTGCCTCTGTGTTTAGATTTTGGTCTTCTTTGTTTGAGCTCGTGTTTTTTATATCTCTTTGGAATCAACATTTAATGTTGAACTCGAACTTGATGTCTCACTAGATTCATTTTTGTGCACCTCCTCAGCCAAAATCAAATCATGAATATCATCATATTTTAGCTTAGATTTACATGCAGAATTGTTAACAATCATCCTCATGACTTCCATCTATTAGACAATGAATCCAACAATATCAGTGCACTTATCTCATCATCAAATTTAATTTCCATAGAAGACAATTAATTTGTGATAGTATTAAAATTATTTAGATGTTCTGCAACAGATGCAACATTCGTCATCTTCAAATTGAATAACTTCTTCATTAGATGCACTTTGTTATTCGCCGATGGTTTTTCATATGTACCAGATAAAGTTGTCATGAGATCAGCAGTAGTCATTTCCTTGATGAGGTTGTGTGATACAGATTTCGACAAAGTTAATCGAATAACCCACAGAATTTGTCGATCCAACAGATTTCATCAGCCTCATCCAACTTTTTTGGTTTCTTTCTCAATAGCGGAAGATGAAGTTTCTTTCCATAGAAATAGTCATCTATTTGCTACCTCTAGTAACCACAATTAGTGAAATCAAATTTGTCGATCCCTGATATCATCAGTTTATCTCCAGCCACAGCTTTTTCTCAGATCCGAACCTTAGCTCTGATACCAATTGTTATGAAAAACGATGACAATAAATCGAAAATTGGAATGAAAAATTTGCAAACAGAAAAAAAACACACAGATTTATGTGGTTCGGTAATTTCGCCTATGTCCATGGAGCTGCAGAGGATTTTATTAGCTCGAGGAATTACACTCGTCGATCGCATTGACGATGACAAGAAAGAACTCTCTCTCTTCCACATTTCTCTCTCATATCCTTCTATCTCTTTAACTGTGAGCCACCATGGCGGAAGAAAAGAAAGCACAAAGGGAGAGATCAATCATTGTGTTGTCTTCCTGCTTGCAAGTTTCTAATGGAGTTCACACCCGTAGCTCCTTTCTCTCTCTCCCTCCTTGAACCTCAAATTATAATTTCATTTGTGTGGAATAATAGTGGCCAAATAGCCCAGGAACACCCATTTTTGCCCCCCGGGACAACCTTTTCTCTACTAATCTCATTTCTTTGCTTCTCCCTCTATCGTCGTGCTCTACTTTTGAGCGCAAGCTAAAGGACAAATTTAGGTTCAACAAAAATGATCTTATAACTCTAAAGTAGAATGTTACATTTAAAATATTCTCATCAAAAAATTTAATAATAATAATAATAATATTATTATTATTACTATTATTATTATTATTATTATTTTATTAAAATATTCACTATATTGTTAGACGTGACCTAAGACCAATTTATATATATATATATATATATATATATATATATATATATATATATATATATATATATATATATATATATATATATATATATATATATATATATA